>JABUQX010009459.1:37500-72500 GCA_015478945.1 Trachelipus rathkii | reverse complement strand
TTTTTTTTTTTAAATTCACAAAGGTTTATATATTCACATAATAGCCATGATATGTTTTATGATGTGTTTAAACGGTTTAGTATATATAAATATTACATTTATGGAGTACTGTTCTCACATTTGGGGTAGTTCCGGTTCCACCCTGCTTTTGGATAGGTTTGAGGCCAAGGCTAAGGGACTTGTAAACTATCCCCTATTTTTTGACTCCTTTTACCCTCTTTCTCTACGACGTATCATTCGCGCCCTCTCTTTTTCTATAGGTATTACAACGGCAGGAACTCGAGGGAGTTGACCTCTCGGATTCCTCCTCCACTGCGTCGCCCTTTTAGCACAAGAGGTGTCTTGCTTTCGTGAATATTGGAGGCTCTAGGCTCATTCATGGTGGTGCCTCCTATTTTCCAGCTGTATTCCATCATTTGCCTTTAAGGCCCACGTGTGCGCTCACCTGAGGGAATTGCGTAGGGAAAGGAATTGAGCATTATTTTTGTCCCCTCTTAGAAAAGGGTCCTGCCCTGAGTGGTGGAATTGTGTAAAGAAAAAAAATTGTCAAATGAAAAAATTTTCTCCAAACATTAATTCATGATGTGCCTCATTCTAAGTTGCATCGCGTACTCTGGTTTAACCGGAATTAATAAATATCGTACAATTACTTTACAAACTACTGCTTATTACTAAAAACCATTTATTCTAAAAAAAATTGATTTTCTTATCGCAATGTACTTTTAGTTCGGTATTCACACATTTAAGGCGTGTCCAGATCGAAAGCAAAGTCGATAGTGGATTTAGCCGATAACCATTCCAAATGTGTAACTTTATTTTACTAGGCTCGCTCAGAATAGGCGGTGGACAAGATGAATCTGCTATCAAATTAGGACTGAAAATTTTGGAGAATTTAGTTTCCCAGTTGACTAAAAGCAGTTGAATATATATAAAGTATCAATTGTCTGCTATGTTCACAATTTTAGATTATTTATTGAGGGACAATAAAAGCTACCTTAAGTCATAGGATTTTCTTATTACAATGTATAAAATTAACTACAAAAATAAAATTTTACAATATATTGGTAATAAATAAAAGGTTAAAAAAATAAATGTCATATCAAATGTATAAAATTAACAAAACTACAAAAAAAACATGAACTATACTGGTAATAAATAGGTTTTAAAAAAATATATATCAAAATTAAATGCCATCTCTCAAATTATAGTTTTCTTTTAATATTAGAGCTTGCATATAAAAAGACTAGATGTCTAAATTTCTAGTAGTTAGACATTACTGAACTATTTACTTAAAAAAAAAAAAACTTCTAGGAATTAAAATACTTAGAAACCAACCACGTTTTCTCAAAGTAACTAGATCAAATTTTTTTTGGGGTATTGGCAAGCTTAAATTTAAATATGTAGGATAAAAAGGGAACAAATGATGCAGTGTAGTAGGAAAGTTGTGAATGGTAGGAAGGTGGCTGGTGCAACTGCATGAGGGTATGTTGCCATGTTAATGTGTAGTAGTGAAACTAGTAATGGAACAAGAGGTATAGATCCAAGGTGCAATCTTTTCAGATGGATAATCTTAGGGCGTATTTGGTGTGAAGAAATGATAAAATGAGTAATGAACGTGTTAGGAGTGTTGTGCGGTGTGAAAACGTGAATGAGAATCTATTAAGATGGTTTGTTCATATGGAAAGGATGGATGATAGTCAGTCGGTTAATCAGATTTTATAGTGGAGCGAATGCTAGGAATCGAGACTGGGTGACGGAAGCAGCTGAAAGTTCGTAAAGTGTCTGAAGGAAAGAAATAGAGTTTGGCAGAGGAGAGAAGAAAGGTGCATTATAGGAGTGAATGGTAGCGGTTCGTGAGGGGGGGTATGGTTTTGGGCCTGTATTTTGTATCTTGAGATACCACAATGGGGGTTCATCGCAGTGTTGTGAAGCCCTAGGGTAGATATTTGGCAGAGATGGACTAGCACCGAGTAAGAGGGGGAATGTGTGGGGTGGCTTTCCTACTTAACTATTCCATTTCCGTTCATGTTACTCCCCTTACCCCCATTTGTGGTTAGTGAAGAGAGTATAAAGTAGACTACATTTCTAGTAGCTTACGAAATATTAACTATTTACTTACAAAAAGTATTTCTAAGAATTAAATACTTTGAAACTAACCACATTTTCTTACCATAAAGTAACCAAATCTAACCATACATCTATTCTTCGAATATTGAAGCTTAAATATAAATGAACTAGACGTCTAAATTTCTAGTAGTTTAAGACAAATATTACCAAATTATTTTTGTACAAAAAAATCTCTAGAAATTAGAACACTTGGAAACTAGTTAAAAGTCCCCTTAGTTTTAATTCGAATTATAAATAGTGCATTAAAGTTAAATTTTTCAAAAATAAAGTATAAGTTCTTAAATATGTAATTGATATTTACTTAAAAACCATTAAAAATTCGGGAGAAATAAAGTAAAAAAAATACAATGTCAGTATATGTTAAAGCTAATAGGAACCATTCATGTTGTACTAACTAAAAATTTGTTAGTTTTATAAAATTTTCATTACGATTGAAAATTCTTAAGTGATTGTAAAAGTGTCTTTTTATATAAAGAATATATCAAAATAATTCTAGTTGGTTGTAAAGTTCAAACCAGCTGTCTAAGCTTTTATTTCCATGACTACTTATCAATTTTATGACAAAAAATTTATGCAAAGCTATGTATTTTTTGGACAATTTTCGTACTCAAAAAATTATGAATATTCTCAATTAGATTCCTTTATTTTCAGGATTTTGTAAGAGAAAATTCTTTGAGAATACATGTAAACAGAATTTGAAACCCTTAACGCGTATTTTATTTACAAATTGAAAGTTTTTTTTTGTTTTTTTTTTTAAATAAACTAGAGCGAGTTCTTCCCCGCTCTTCACAATCCTGATCCCTTAATGGTTCTCTAAAGAACTGCCAGGTTGCTTAAATATATATTAATTTATATTCTCAACTGCAATTAAAGATTTTTTTTTGACTGGATATAAGAAATGTAGGAAAATACTTTTAATTTTAACAAAAAAATAAAAAAAATTGAAAATCTTCAACAAAACTAGTCCTGATTTAATGTTCCTGCCCCTCCTCCTGTTCATAGTTTTCCTTATTCTACGTTGTCTTCCTCATCTGAAGCATCATCTAGCAATTCGACAAATTTTTTAATCTACGAAAGAAAAAGAAAACTGATTATTTACATTGCCATTTTTAACAAAGTAATATAAGAAAACGCGGCACTAGCAACGCGCTTCTAAGGCCAGTATAATAGGTCAATGAGTATCACATTGTTCCATCTATACTAGCGCTTCAAAAGCCCGTATAGATGGAAGAGCATACTATTAATTCTACTCAACTAGCGTAGCCCGGCGCTTCTAAAGTCAAGTGAACCTTTAGTGAAAACAAGAAAAGAAAAGTAATGCATTCTATTAATTTTCGTAAGATATTTGGAAACTTAGCAAAACTTACCTTCTTAGAAATCAAAGTTTGGTAAGATTGGTTTTACTTGGCAAAACTTACTTTGCTAGCAATCAAAGGGAACTTAAGATTGGTTTTACTAGGCAAAACTTACCTTGCTAGCAATCAAAGGGAATTCTTCGGTTCCATGTCCACCTTTCTTGTACCAAAATAATAGAACCTCGTCCTCAATGAGTTCCAGTTCTTGATTCAACTGATGGATAACGTTATGCATCACTGTTATATACCGTTCCTCTTCACCGACAAGTTCTTCCAGTAAATTTAAAAGAATAAGTTGGTTTTTAAGATGATCTTTAACGTAGCTTCTTATGTAATCTTGAAAATACATTAATCCTTTGCTTACGCGCTGCCACAACTTGTCACCTATTAGTTTACTTTCACCATCAATCTTTTCAACAACGTGAACTACATTCTTGAAAAAAATATATATATTTATAGTTTATGATTTCCTAAAAAATAATTTAATAGATACAAATATAACGAATAGTTTTCAATAACTTTCAATTTTTACCTAAAAGATGCTGGGAAAATTAATTACTACCAGTTTATAAATTTTGTAAGTAAAAGAACCACTCACTAATCCAAGTTCCAGGGCTCGCATTCACTTCAAATGAAATCAATAAAAGTTTGCGTTTTTAAACACGAATAAACTCTAAGATTAGCAAAAGCAACAATTTTAGCAAGGTTATCGAGAACTAAAGTTTCATACAAAAGTACAATCATTCACTATACCGATAAAATCAAAATTAAGTAAACTCAAAAATCACCAAAGTTCACTCACTTCAACAGTTCTGCTCCTCTGAAGCATTACGTTCATTCATTTTTGGGGATGTTCAACGCGGGAACAGATTTCTTTCATAAAGCTATAGGTCAAGTAATAGATTTGCCTCCGAGGCGTATCTATACTTCATTCATACATAAGCAATGATAGACGACTGGTTTGTTTATAATATAGCTTAGTAAAATGCATGTGTAATTAATTACAGAGTTGGGTTAATTATTTGCAAGGGGGGAATATATATATCTAAGACGAACCATTCAAAGGAGGTGGCAACTTGTACATTTAGTCTTGATAGGCTCATGTGGCTTTTAAATCATTTTCTCGTCTTATTTCTTAACTGAAAATTTGTTTTGGCAGGAAAAGTGAATGTGCTCTACAGTCTACATAACAGATTCTAAATTCTATTGAAGGGATATAAAATCAATGTACTGCAAATGTGAAATGTAAGCATCCCCTTAGTTTATCCATCAATACACTTTTGCTAAGCTTCAAAAAATTTGATTTTACAAGCTAATACAATGTCAATGTTAAATAAACATTTAACGGAAAAACTTACTTTCACAATAACTCTTAAAGCATTCTCCTCAGAGATATTATATACATCCCAAGAAGATTTCAAGTCTTGCATAATAGATCTAAGTTTAGACTCCTCTGTGTAGGCAATTATTAATGAATTCATAACTTCTTCTCCAAACTCTGAAAAGAAAATTGGAGAATTTTCATATTTTAAAAAATGTATTTTATTTAATAAAAGAAAAATTAAAGCTTTTTTAAATATAATCAGAAAACGAAATTTTAAATGGTGAATTACCATTTTCTTCATTTTTATTTTTTGAAAAATCTAAAGCAAGAACAGGTTCCATATCTTCTAATTTCTGAGAGTTGCTGTCTAAGGGGCGGGGAAGATTTTTCATAACCAGGGGAAATTCCCCCCACTTTAAATCCTGAAATCCATAACCAAAGAGATCTTCCTGTTTTGTTATTCCGTCATCCACTTTTACTTCATAAGCTTGCCCTTCTTTCCCACATGTAAAAGGATATAATAAATCCGACATTATACCGTCATGAGGAAATAATTGTACTGGTACTGGTTCAGCATCAGGAGGAACTTCAAGAGGACTGGAAACTACTCTCTTATATTTATAGATTTTTACACTTGGTCCAACTTTTGTATTTGGTCCTATAATTACTCCAGGGTCTAAATGAACACCCGGAAACAATCTTACATTGCTCCCGAAAAAAAATGTAAAAATCCATTATAAAAAAAAAAAAGGCTAAAGGAAACGAACATTAAGTAATTACGTATCCTAATTTACATAAAAATAATAATTAAAAAATAATTAAAATAAATACACTTACGCCTATGGTAACACGATCCATCAGGAAGGAGTTGTTGATAGTTACCTTCCCTCGAATAATGCAACGTCTACCTACCACAGTATTATTCATTTTGCATTCCTTATCAATTTCAGACTTTGCTCCGATAACATTTCCTCTCCCAAGAGAATTTCTGAAATCATGAATAAATAATATATGTGAACAGAATGCATAGTTAAGTAGAAGAACATGACCTAAGTCGAAAAGAAAGGCCTGCCCCGAATACCATTAAGTGCGAGCCAGTCATAGTCAAAATCTACCACAGAGGCTCACACACGGCGATAGATCTCTGTTATAGGCGTCAGGATTCATCCCCTGAGCCAGACCCACAACCATGCCCCCCACCTTCACAAGCTACACCATTTACTCCTATTAGGCGCTATTCTTCTCACTTGGGTCAAATTCGATTCCCTTCTTTCAAATACTTTCACAGACTCCATTATTTTCTTTGGTCTCCCAGTCGGCGATTCTCTACACATTCACTCAACACAACCGATTAATAAACCGATTATCATCCATGCTTTCCATATGACCAAATCACTTTACTACACATTCTCTCATTAATTACTATCGTCACGCCACACATTTCCAAAATACGTTGATTCTTTTTTTTTTCAATACTTCTCACACCTAATACGCCCTTAAAATTATCAATCTGAACTGACTGAACCGCAGATCTTTAAATCTTATTAAGTTATTCCACACCATAGTTTCACTACTATATACTGACACCTGTAACCACATACCTTCATGCAGAACCCTAGCGCACTCGAGACTTGGTCCCTTTTCATTCACCAAAGATTGAATTGCACCAGCTAAATGCATACCACAACATACAGCGTAAATATTTAAATTTGATCCAGATTTCTACCATCTAACATTTTCACACTGCGAACTCTCCTTACCCTATCATTTTGCTCTTATCTACATTTACTTTCAAACCACTTTTTACATATCCTGTCAAACTACTCATCAATCTTTTCACTTTTAGATTCACCACGCAAAACCCAAATCATCTTGTGTAGTACAATAAGGCATCCTCCACTCTCCTCCATTCTCCATCAGTCTAACGCCCTTCCCAGTCATTCCTACCATAAATTCTTTCATCACCCCATCCATATATATATATATCCACTACATTTATTCTTACACATGCTTCATTATCAACATACATACTTTTAATTCCATTCAGAAGCCTACCGTCCACGCCATATATCATTATCACCTGCCACAAAGCTTTCCTATTAATCCTGTCTTAATCCTGTTGCAAGTCCATAAAAATATAACTATCCTTTTCCTCCTCAGTGTCATAGGTTAACCATATTTTTCAATTTTATTAAAATATGAAATTTAGCAATACATATCACAATGCCGCCTATCCTGGCTCAACGATAGCGCGAGAGTTCCGATTTAAAGGGCCAGGATTCAATCCCCTGTCCAGATCCTAGATAGCAATTACCTAGCGTAGTTCCCTCCTAGAATAGGGCTATGCCCCTGAGGTGTGAACTTTGATATAAAAATATAGCAAAAAATTACGAGAAGAGCATTAAAGCGGTCAAATCAAATATCTATACAGTGATACCGCGGTTTCACAATCCTTCCTTAGTAAATTTTTTTTTTTAAAATTTACCCATATTTAAGTTTTTGAAAGTTATCTAAAAAAAAAATTTATCCCAAAAAGTTAATGGTCAGTAAATATAAAACCTGAAAACTACTTAACAAGAAATATCATAAAAGCTGCATCCTAATAAAGCTATGATCAATTCAAGAAATAGTTTCATTCACAAAATTCTTCAAAAACATTTTAGAAGAAAACTTTTTCATACTTCCACAACCACAAAAGAAAACGAACCATTGAGCACCGGTGCAGTTGAATGTTCCTATCCTATCCAACCTAACCCTATATTTGCTCTTCAAGCTACATTTGTTTCACATACACACGCTTTAAAATAAAATTCAGATATTCATACATCAGGATGGTATAAATGACCCTTTACCTGGGAAAAATTGTTTGCTCGTCAAAGTAGATATCATGCACATCATCGTATGTGTACCGCATTCGCCGAGTTGAAAGACTTCTTTCAGGAACAAGTATTGGACTAAACCACCTCTTGACAAGAAGTAGACTGAAAATATATAAGTTAATATTAGTTAGGTACTCATTACATTGAATGAGTTTAAAAAAAATAACTAGTAATTTTATTTTTTATTTTTTTTTACAGTTAACACCACCGCTCACGGGCAGAGCAAAAGGGGATGTGCTAAATTTTTAAAAGTCTGAGCAAGACGAGGTCAGAAAAGAAACTCACACTCACCGCCCGATAGTGACGGTATGGTCTCTCACCCAACGCATTGCGAGGCGGTGCTCTACCGCTGAGCCCGGACAGTTATTTGTTGTTCCTCCATTCCTTCTTGAACTATGCGAAGAAAATCTTCATACAAGCCGACTGCGCCGAATATCCATTCTTCATATGATCTTGTATGTAGCTTTATCCAAATTTAAATTTGAGGTACTAACTATTTTAATGCAAATTCTTAAAAGAATTATAAAATAATTACCTTATTCCAAATAAATATATATTTTAGGCATTAGGTCAAAAAACATGCTTTTGCAAAAAGTAATTCTTTAATATCTTACCTGAGCTCTTCAAAAGCCCTAAGTGAAGAGACTAGCATCATAAAACCTTTTCTTGGAATATAGGCTCGAAGGTTGTATTTTAAAAGCTGCTCCTTGTGTAACACATCTTGAATAATAGTGTCCATTGTATCATAACCACGAGCTGAGCACAACATAGCAACTTTCTCTGAGCAAATTGATATATAAGGATCTTCAACCGACCAAATACGAACTCTTGGGCTTGAACAAAACATACTCTATACAGAATAGAAGAAATAAAATTAGGTATTAATAAAAAAAAAAGCTAGGTTAGGACCCTTCTATAAGAGCGCTGAAAACTTAGCGTTAAAAGCGTCTAGCTAACGCCAGTTTAATCTACATGAGAGTATGAAGAGCTCCTTTAGATGAAACTATGTGCCACTAGTATACATTGGTCTTAAAGTAAAGGATGAGACGAAAAATAGAAATCTGAAAAGAAGAACTATAGATCAACATATTGTCAAACTAAGTATGGTAAAAACAAAACACTCCAATGGCAGAGGGAAAGTTTGGTTGATCAATATTTTTTTTGGTTAAACTGCGATATTGTGGCAAAAAAAAAAGTGACAAAAAGTTTCTTAAATAGGAATGTTGGAGAATGTAGAGAAACTTAACACATTAGCATTGGTAGAGTATCGATAAATTGCCAATTTCAGTAAGAATTTAATGGGAATTCACACGAGGATAATTATGAACATTTTTAAAATTCAATATTAAATACATGAGTACAAATGAACTTTCAAAAACTTACAGAGGGGATAAATGATTTTGAGGGTTTCATTGGCCGGTAATGGTTTAGAATTCTTGATGTAACACTATTTACGAGTAAATGAGCCATCCTTATATTATCCAGGCCTCTTGGTTTGACTCCAGGAGGGCCAGGAGCGCGTCTTTGATATAGGCAGGTCATTATACAGTTTGGATTTCCATTAACAGATTCTCTATAATAAATATTTTTATTCATAAGTTAAATTTGGAACATAGCATCCTGTTAACAAAACCAAAGGGGAGGGGGAAGACCATAAGTAAACTTCTTAAAGGAGCAAAGTAAAGTAAAGTAAAAAAAAAAATCTATTTGGAAAATATTTATGTAAAAAAATGCTTTAATAGCTTAGAAAACTGCCGAGCTTACACACAAAGTAAATATCTGTTAGGGATATATTTGTAAAAAAAAAAATCTCTAATGGTGAAGGAAGCTACTGACCTTTAAATCAGATTTAAGAAATAAGTACTACTAAAAATTAATACTATTAAAATTTTTAAAAAAATAAAAATAAACCATAATTACTTATGCCTTCGGAGAGCCTTTTGTAAATTAGTATTTCCTACAACAAATCCATCTAACAAAATAAAATCCTTTTTCAGAAGAGATTTGCCGTCTAAATCTCTAATGGCATCTCCTAATGATTTGTAGGTGTTCGAACCTACGACCATAAGTTGCATACGATTACCATTTCCAGCACTCCACTTTCTGTAAGAAAATTAAAAATTACATCAGCAATTTTATACTTTTAAAATATTTATATATTATAGACAGTAACTGTATTTAGATGCCAGATGTTCAGAAATTTTATACTTAATATAGTTTCTTTAAATAAACTAAATATACTCTTTTTAGTTTAGGTCTTTAGGATATTGAATTTATAACTTGCAGAGTTTATTTAACACTAATCCTTAATATTCTAAATATAACTAAAAAAAAAATTACCGAATTAAAATGCAAATAAAACTAGAAATGATTTACTCTTATATATTTTTTTTTTTTTTTTTTAAACACCTCTTTTGAGGGTACTCTCGGTGCTACACCGTCCCCAAACCTTGGGTTAAGGCATAGCACCGCACACTCAAATCCCCAGGGCAGCCTTATTATTCCTAGAGGCTGCTCTATTGCTTCTATAGCTATCTTGGTTCCAATTTTTAGCAGGGATCTTTTGTAGATAGGTTACTATAGAGGTAGTCCTAGCTTCATCATTCATTGGCTTCACACTCACTTATGCAACTCCCACTGGTCACAGATGCCTGATCGAAATCTTTGATTTTTTTTTTTATCTCAGAGGGTAGGGCCACATTTTCATCATTATCCCTTTATTGTTACTTATATTCTTGTTGTTTTATTAACTAATACAATATCAAGTCTATGACTTTCTACAAATATGTCTGTGGGTGTTATGCCAAAATCATATAAAATTAGGATATGGTCATTATCTACTATTGCTGGAGGTTTGTAATTCCAATGATTAGGAGTATCAATATTATATAATTAGTTTACATAGTCTGTAGTGAATGACTTGCATATGGTATGTCTTTCCGTATATAGTCCCATACGGTAAGGTCTCACATGCAGATAATATATGGAACACAGTCTAGGGACTCCCACATCTACATCTATCACTTGCAATCATTCTGCCTTCAATGCACTTTAGATGATGGTTTCTTAAAGCACCAATCCCTGAAGCTTCTGTAATAAATTTCTCATCATTTATTTTTAAAAATCCCCTCACAACGCTTGTTCTATCGATTTTTTTCTTTGTTGATAAAGGCCTTGTTCAATACTTCTTTTTAAAATATTGGTGTTGTCTATTTTCTTCCCATTCTACATTATGTATCAGCTTTCTTTCTTGCTGCTTTTATAGGATTCCTTTAAGATTTTAGTTCTTTCTTTTGAGTTTTTCTCATTCCATCCATTCTGTGTTCTGATATGGATGTTAAATTCATAATGAGACATTTCACTTATTTTTGTTATTGAAGTTGTTCCAGCCTTGCAATCTTCATGTTCTTTTAACCAACAATAATTTGGATTCCTTTTCTTCTATATATTCTGCTAATCTACTATTTCATTTTTGGGTTCTATCTATATGTGTGGCATTCCTTTTTCTCCTTCATCTCTCGGGATGTATATACGAGCTATGCACTGTTTTGTAAATTATTTTGTGTGCATGGAGAAGTTTCCTTGTTGTTGTGTCCTAGAGTATTTATTTCATGCTGGTTACCAGTCTATAATTCCAAAACTATATCTCATTACTGCATTGCCAATACCTTAATTGCCTCTTTTGTTTTTTGGTTTTAATTCAGTTTTTAATATTTTCTTCACTCTTGAGATGTATTCCTTTTTAATTCTCTCTTTAATTGTTTTCAATCCTGTCTGACTCCTCTACTCCAAGGTATTTGTAAGTTGCTTCCTGTTCCAGTTCTTTGATTTCCATGTTATTAACTATGATGTTTTCAGCATGTATCTTTCTACTTTTGTTCATAACTATGAACGCACACTTTTCTAATCCAAAATCCATTCTAATATCCGATGAAAAATCACTGACCACCTTTATCTGTCTCTCTGCCTCTCCTCTACTGGGCGCATACAGCTTTATAATCAGTAGATAATGAAGAAGAAGATTCTTTCTTTCTTCTGTTTTTATTTTATTCTGTACCCGTTCATCTAAGTTGTTGATCAGGTTACTTAAGGGGTTGAGGGCTAGTACAAATAACAGGGGGGACATGGAGTCTCCTAGACTATCTGTGTGTGCGTTTTCCCCCCTCCTAATGAACTAATCTATTTAAAATTGTCCCATGGATATTCTTATAGCATTAACACTTAGAATGTTGAGGGAAAAACATATAACATCAAAATTACATTTACCAACTAGAATCAAAGAAATTGGTCTCCCACGAAAAGTACACTTGTCCTCACTACAAAAACCGCTTTTAATAACTCCTTACAAACTTGCTCATCTGATTTTTATTTAGTATCATTATAAAATTTAGTCAATTCTGTCAATTTCCCATAGCTAAAAAAAAGGTCAATCCTAAACCTAGAAAACCCAAAAATTATTCTCGGTAGACAATGTAAAAATGCTAATCTGATTTTTATAAAATAATTTTCTTGTGTTCCGAAATCAATATTTCTCTAGCTGTTAACATAAGCTGCAATATATATATTACTACACAATTACTATCTACTTTCACCCTCCTCTGCCATTTATATTGGGCAGTTATGAGCTACACATCTAATTCCTTAACCACGATGTATATAATTGCAGAAAAATTAACAATTCATTACTAAAAAGATTTAATAAATAAATTCCTTAATAAATTATAAAACATTAATAAGATACCTGGATGCATGCCACCTAAGCCAAATGAAAAAAATTAATTCTCCAGTAATGCTTATGCATACTTCGAACCTGGTCCTGACAATCGTCAGAGGCCTTTTCTTTCGGCGAAACTATGAAACGTATGGGCCCATGGAATGTTAGAGGAGTAAATAGAAAGGAGGGGGGGGGAGAGAGGATGATATATGTAATTAGAAAGAATAAATTTGATCCGTTTGCTGTGACAAACAACGATGAAAGGAAGTGGTGAACATGAGTGGTGTTAGGTGAAATGCGAGTGTGCTGAAATGGAGAGGCATGAGACGGGAGAGGAGTTGCAATTCCCATGAATGACTTTTGGCACAGAGCTATATATGATAGATTGTTTGTGTAAGTAATATAAAACTAATGGTTAAATACAAGTTTGAAAAGGTTAATGTGGTTGTGGTTGTAGCAAATGGTCCATCTGAGGGTGATGTTGAGGAAAGTGAGACTTTCTGGGACAATCTGAATAATATTTTGGACGGGTAAGTGGGGGAAGGGGCTTTCAGTTTGATTTCGTTGGGATACTTTAATAGTAGGATATTTGATAGAAAGAGGGGTGGTATAACCTTTGCTTTTGGGGTTGCGGAAGAAAATGAGAATGGTAGGAAGGGGAACGATTTCTGTGAGGAGAAGTGTGTGTTTAAGTAATACGTTCTTCAAACAATCCATAAGTAAACGAGAGTTGGTATAGAAAGAGAGAGTATCGAAGTGAAGAGTGGGATTGATTTTGTTAGTGAAGATGTTTAAGTATGTGATGGATGTTAAATCAGTTAAGGGTCTGAAGATGGGAATATCAGATCATTATGTTTCATATAAAATTAAGTTAGTAGGGATGTCTATAAAGAAGGAAAAAAAGCAAGGAGAGGAGAATTAGAAGAGAAAAGTTAAATGAACAAGGTTATAAGGAAATGTATGCGAGAACACGAGTCAGTTGAATGTGAACAAGATGTAATTGAGCAACTCTGGACGCAAATGAAAAGAAGCATTTACTAGTAGTGCAAGAAGAATGTGAGTGTGCTAAAGTAGGAAGTAAAATTTCAATAGTGAAAGATGGAATGAAGGTGATTCAAGCGGTTAAAGGTTAAATGACGTGGTTGAATGCTAAAAATCAGAGATGAGGTTTCGAAAGGAGTATAGAAATATATTGGGTGGAAAAGAGGAAGACAAAGTTGTATAAGTAGAAGAAAAAAAAGATAAATCAAGTTTGGAAAGAGGATGAATGGAGACTTACAAAGAAATAAGAAGGTGCTCTGGAAGGAAGTACGAAAGGTTAAAAAAAATAAGGGGAATCTTCATAGCATAGAGATGGTGCTTTCGTGACTGATGTAGTGGAGTAGTGGACACGAGGAAAGCGTGGAGAGAACACTTCGAAAATCTGTATAACATTGGCAGTAATGAAGGTGAATTTAAATGTGTGGATTTAGCGTAAGAAGTATTTTGGGGATGAAAAAATTAGTAGGGAGAAGGTAATAGGTAGTGAGAAAGTTGAAGAATGGTAAATCAGCAGGTATAGATGTAATAACTCGTAGAGTGATTAGGAATGAAGACAGAGATTGCGATGGGAGGGATATGGAAGTTGTGTAACAAAAGCCTTAGTGGAGGGTGTAGTTCCGAAGGATTGGGGGGAAACATTTACAGCACCCTTATACAAGGATATGGGTGATAGGGGGGAACTGTAGAAACAATAGAGGAATTAGCTCAGTGTTGCAGAGAAGATATATGCTAGTATTTGTTTAAAATGCGCAGAGTGACAGGGTCTGACTGTTAAAGGACAAGATGCATTTAGAAGTGGTATTAGATGTGTGGTTCAAATTTTTACATTGAAGCAAATGAAAAAAACTGTTTAGATTTTATGGACTTACAACAGGCGTACGACAGGATTAATAGGAAAGATCTGTGGCAATAGTGATACATGGTGTCAAGCTTCTGAATAGAATCAAAAAGTATGTATGCCGATAGTAAAGTGTGTTCAAGAATAAATGAAATGGAGCGTTAATGGTTTAATAATAATAGAGTGGAAGAGATGTTTTAGTTCTTCAAGGTTATTTAAATGGAATCAAAAAAGTAAATGTATGCCGATAGTGGAAGTTTGTTTCAAGAATAAACAAAGTGGAGCGTTAATGGTTTAATAATAATTAGAGTGGAAGAGATGTTTTTCTTCAGGTTATTTAATCTTGAGGGCGCTAAGGTCTCATGGGGGGGGGGGGTGTTTCTGCTACCGGTGTTAATGTATAACAGCGAAACTGTGTGGAATAAGAGGTATAGATAGAATTAAGGTGCAGTCTATTCAGATGGATAATCTTATAGGAGTGTTAGGTATGAGAAAAATTGACAAAATGAGGAATGAACATGTTAGGAAGCTGCGAGTTGTGAAGAAAGTCGTGAATGAGAAAAATAGATTAAAGAGGTTGGTCATATGAAAAGATGGATATAGTCTGTTGGTTAAGCGGATGTATAGAGGTAAGGGTCTTGGGAATCGACCGGTTGGAGACTAAGAAAAAATGGATTTGGTGTAGGAAAAGTAGCGACCAACTGAATTTGGTTTCAAACGAGAAGAACGGGTGCAAAATAGTAACAAGTAAATGGCGGGGGTTTTGTGAGAGGTCACGGTTGTGGGCCTAATATTGACAGATAACACGGTGGGTAGTCTGTCGCAGTGTTGTGAAGCCCTAGGATAGGATTTTTGGACTGCGACTGGCTCGACTTTAAAGGGTGCGAGGAGAGGTATGAGGTGGTTTTCCTTCGACTTACGTCATGTTCTTCTACTTACTCTAAAATTCTGTTCCGTGCATGTTGCGCAACCCTAACCCACACTGGAACATGTAGGGAAGATAAAGAAAAAACTATTACTAATACTACTACTTTCTTTATCCTCCCATCGTTTCCCACTAGATTGGGTAGTTAAGTAGAAGAGCATGACGGTTAATTCGGAGGAAGCTCTCCCCTTCATTCGCCCCTAAGTGAGAGCTGGTTGGCAGTCAAAAAGAATTCCAACCCTAAGGGCTTCACAAGACTGAGACGGACCTTCACTGGTATCTCGTCAATGTAGGGTTCATCACCTGGGCAAGGCCCACAACCATACACCTTACAAAACCCCGCCATCTGCTACTCGCAATCGCATTCCTTTACCGACTCAATTTCACTCATTCTCTTCGGTCTCGCAGCCAGTCGATTTCCAGCACACTTCACCAACACATCCGCTAAACCAACCGACTGTTATCCATCCTTTTCAATATGACGAAACCACCTTAATACACTCTTTTAATCTCTCATTTACGCCCTTTTCTTCAACACCACTACAACTCCCTACACGTACACCTCAATTTTATCAATTCATTCTCACACCTAACACACCCCTGATAATTGGTCATCTGAACAGATTGTACATTAGATCTATCCAAAGATTTAATTGCACCAGCGACCTTCCTATCTTTCACAATTTTCCTACTACATACTGTATCCTCCCGTTCCTTTTCCATCCAACAATATATTCCTAAAACGATACTTGTTCCAATTGCCACCATCTAACCTCCCGCTCTTTCATTCATCATCAGTTTTAACCACCTTCCTATCCTCTAATCTTTCATCACCCATCCAATATACAAATTAAATAACAAGGAGGACTAACACATCCCTGCCTCACTCCACTCAATATTAAATCATCACTTTCAACTTCAATTTAATTCTTATACACGCTTAACTATCGTCATATTATATGTTTAAACTGAATTTTAGTTTTAACTGGTAAAAATAAAGTACCGGCATGAGAAATGAAAATTTTAAGAATTTAGTAATGAAATCTGTGTTTCAATTACAAAATAATTATAGGACTTTCTGGAAAGAAAAACCCCTTACCTGCAAGAAAGTCTTGATATCTTTCCTGCTCTTTTTTCATACAATAAAATTAAATTGTTGCATCCATTATTACGTCTAAGGCCATTCAAAATGAAATAAAATAATGCACCTCTCTCTTATTCACCTGCAGCTGATAAGTGTTTAAAAGGTAAATACACTAATTTTATAGTACCTGGGTATATATATAAATATAATATATATATAATATATATATATATATATATATATATATATATAATAAATATATCTATATATATATATATAATATATATATAATATATATAATAATAATTATATATATATATATATATAATATATATAATTGCTTTCTTATCTTGCCTTCTATTTTCCCAAGAATGGGATTAAGGTGCGTGAAGAGCATCGTAAAAGAAAAGCAGTAGAAAGAACAGACATAAGTCGAAAAGAAAGCCCAAGCCTTACCGCCCCCTCAGTACCATTAATTGGTGGGAACTCATCGCAGTCAGAAGAATCCACTCCTAAAGCTTCATGGGATCTCGTCAATGTTAAAGGTTCATCCCTTGGCCCAGTGGGCCCACAACCATACCCCTCACAATCCCCCGCCATTCATTCACTCCTGTTATAGACCTTTCTTCTCGCCTCTACCACACTTTCACATTCCTCTCCTTCAAACATCGTTTTACTGATTCAATCCACTTTTCCTTCAGTCTTCCAGCCGGTCGGTTCCCAACACACTCGCCCTATACATCCCTTAACTCTAATCGAGTAAATCATTTCATCCTTTCATATGAACCACCAATCTAACATACTTTCAATTTATCTCTCATTTTAAACCCCTTCCTTCACAACCACACAACCTTCTATAAGTTTCAATTCCTCACTTTATCATTCTTCTCACACCTCTAGCACACCCCTAAAGATTGTCCATCGAACACATTGAACTTTAGATCTTACCTTCTTATTCCAGACCATAGTCTCATAACTATACAAACAACATAAACATACCCTCATGTAAAAAACTAGCACACTCAAGACTTTAAACAATATTATTCAACAGATTTAATTGCACCAGCCACCTTCCTGCCATTCCACACTTTCTACTACACTACTGCATCGTCCGTTTTACTTCTCATCCACTTACTCCTAATATTTAAACTCAGACACTGTTTCCAGGCTGCTCCTCATCTAACATAACTTCACATCTAGGACTGTCTCAACTCACAACCATAAGCCTTACTCTTATCCACGTTTACTTTCAGCCCCTCCTTTTACACACCCGCCCAAAATCCTCTCTACCAATCCTCTTTAAACTCTCTTCAGATTCGCCACAACAAAACCAAATCATGCATATAATAGGTAGGCACCCTCCACTCATCTCCAATTCTCCACTATTAAACACCATTTCCTGCATCCCCACCTCGAATTCTTTCATAACCCCAATCCATATTACAGAACTTGATAACGCAATGAGACGATAACACAGACCCTGTCTTACTGCGCATTAATCCTAAAAACCAATCACCCAATTTGACACCAATATATATATATATATATATAATAATATATATATATATAATATATAATATATATATATATATATATATATATATATATATATGATATATATATATATATTATATATATATATATATGATATATATATAATATTATTTATATATATATATAGTATTTAGTATATAAGTATAAAAAACTCGACTGCGAAACACACTGGTGGCGCCTTGTTTGGGATAGCCGCCCTTAAAGTTCAATTTCCTGTGGTCCCCCGTGTTACCCCCTGCATAAGGGATAAAGCATTTATAATAATATGTTATTATATAACTATAATATATATATATATATTATATATATATATATATATATATATATAATATATAATATATATATATAATATATATATATATAATAATATATATATATACATATATATATATATATATATATATATATATATATAATAATATATATATATATATACTATATATATATATATATATGATATATATATATATAATATATATTATATATATATAGGCATGGGAGGGTTTTGGAAGCAATCTCCACATGAAATTTTTTATATACATTTAAAACTTTAGTTTTCTAAGTTCAGTACAGAAAAAAATTAAAATATTTCCAAAACTTGCCCTAAATTTTTCCTACCTTACCCAAATATGTTAATTTGTAGCAAACAAAACTATCGCATGAATTGGGGAGGGTTCTTTACCTATTGTAGTAGGGTCTTGATAATGAGAAATTTAATTATATGTACTTTCCTAACCGGGTGGATTAGAGTGCGCAGATTATAGACTTTATAGCAACCCCTGCCTCGGCTCAACGCATTTGGATATACTAACCACCTTGGGTGTAGCTTCAAGTTCTTTACTAGGAGCATGTGTGCGTGATTTCTGTGTTATAATAGACTGCTCTATTGCATGTGTTGACTATGTTTTTAGTGATGTGTGGGCTATTAAGATTAGTGTAATTCACTATGCTGTAAAGTAATTAAATATTAAATTAGATTTACAGGTCGGGTTTTAATTTCATATTAGACCCATGGTTCGCAGTTTTAATTTCAAGATAGATCCATGGGTCCTGATTTAATTTCAAAATAGTCCAATGAGTCGTGGTTTAATTTAAAAATAGACCCATGGATTGTGGTTTAATTTCAAAACAGACCCATGGGTCAAGAACTCCTCAGGGTATAAAGGACAATTTTAGGATGGAGTCCCAGCTGATCAATTTGAATTTGCATTACTTACCAATGGGCAATTTTGTGTTGCTGGATAAAATGTATCACCGAGTGTACCTGCTGCTATAATTACAGCAACCAACTTGTCCTCTTCTACTGCAACCAGGTTGTCATCTTCTACTGCAACCAGCTTGTCATCTACTGCAACCAGCTTGTCATCATCTACTGCAACCAGCTTGTCATCTTCTACTGCAACCAGCTTGTCATCTTCTACTATCTCCATTTTTGTATCTTTTTCAGCCATTGTATATTTTATGAAAACATTAATTCTGAAATTTAAAATAAATAAGTAATATTTCAAATTAAAATTATCAAATTATTGATATTTTTCTATATATTTTATACACATCAATTGCGTCTCAAAACCCAGAAAAATTTAAGAAATCTAAATTTATAGCCATAGATGTGCCTGATTAAGGTAACCTAGTGCAAGAATAGATGGCTGGAAATCACCAAAAATTTAATAACAAAAAGATTAAAAGAAAACTCTATATCTGAAGATAAAAGTAAGAGACAGCCATTAATATATAATATATCTTTAATATATTATATATAATATATTATATATATATAATATATATTATATAATAATATAAATAAGCTATCTATACAATACATATAAATAAATATATATATTTAGTTCGTTATACTGCAATACTCTTTAATATCTTCCAGATATATAATATATTTATATAATATAAAACATAATATATATATATAGGAATATTTTCAGTGTTAGCTTTAAAAAAACACTTAAAAATAGCCTGCAGTTTTTTTTTTAATTTTTAACTTATCTAGTCAAATGTGAGGGTAAAAAATAATAGAGCAATAACTATTGTTTATTGCTTCCTAGTTGCATTTTATTCAAGAATTTTATGGATTGCAAACTTTTAATATTTGAAATAATGAGAATTGAAATTTTTTTAAAAATTTTACTACAAATGATGTATCTTTAAATTTCATAAATTGAAAAACTTTTCCCGGAATCTTTTATTCCAGTCCTTATCCCTTTCTAAAACATTTTATAAATAATGCAAGAACTTTCACAGAGACTGGAATAACATTATAGAAAGAAAATAATTTGAAATTTTCTTAGGGTTTCCTCTTCAAAGGAATATAACTCTATAACTACTTGGAACAATCGGAATTGAAGTCAGTCAGTAACTGACTAACATTTTTCCATTTTATTTCCCATTATTAGTAACTATCTGGTACTCTTAAATATCTTTATATCCTAACAAATTTTGACTTTTTGGACCCACGTCTATTTCAACTTTTAAATCCCAACAAGAAAAAATTGATCTAGCACTGCGCGGGCAATAAATTAGAGGTGCCAAAAACTGGCAAATACTCATTTAGTAAAAACTTCTTAGTTCATTTTTTCAAATAATTTATTACATTCCCACCAATTTATCTGGCATTAACTTCGATAGCAGTGATTCTTGAACAATATGAGCTGAATACTAGCTGTCTTTAACCTGTAAGCATTAGTCCACCAAGTTATTCAGAATAATTTTAAAGAAATTATTTTTAATGATTTCAGTCAATTCACCTAAATGCTACTAATTAATTATTTAAATTTTAAGAATAAGTATTTCTAGTGACTGAATGAAAATAAAGTCGTAGTTATAGTAAATTAAGTATTTTTTTTTAAGAACTAATACTATCGAAAACAGCCTAAACTTACTGAAAAACTTGTAAAGATAACTTACTATTATAACAATTCTAATAGCGTCAGCGGGTGACTTGAACACTTTAGGTATAACTTGTCTCCCTCCTTTTCCCTAATTCACTTTTTTGGAAATTTTTTTTCTGAAATTCAAGGCAATATAGTAGGTAATAAGCACACAAATAATAATGTAATTCTAATAATGATAGTTTTAAACATAGAAGACATTACAGGCTGACCTTTGAGTAAATCGGACCACATTGAGGGGTGAATCGACCATCTGTTTAAATTCTCTTTAATGTATAAATTCAAATTTTAATATTGTTAATTTTTACTTAATATAAATAATTTGTTTATCATATTAAAATTAGAAATAAGTAATTAAAAATGTCAATGATCATAAAAAATAAAAAAATAAGGTGCCGAATCACCCCTCTCCGCTCAAAAAATTTTACACTTTTTGGAATTCATATTATTTAAATCCTTTTTATTTTAATTTTTACTTAATATATACTTATTAATTTAAATTTATATACGTAATAAATATGTCAATAATAATGACATAAAATACGAAAGACTGTCGGTCCGATCACCCCTCATCAATTTTACGGCGGGGTGAACGGACCCAGTTAGGCCCCGTGATTTTACCACTAATACTGTTGGGAACAAAAATTTACTTTGCCAGTTAAAGCTAACATCAACTGTATTACACTGAAAAAAAATTAAAATCCATCCACAAATTTTTCATTTTATAAAGTTAAAAAAACTTTAAGTGAAATTCTATTGACGGGCATTTTGTACCTAATTTATTATATTTTTTAAAAATATAAAAACACTCTAGAATTAAAGATGATCTAAATAAAACTTGTAGTACTACCGCGTGGCTATTAAATGAGTGAAAAAAAATTTAATTTTTTTTTTATTTATTTTTATTTAGAGTGGACCGAATCACCCCTCTAAAAGAGGTGGGCCCAGTCACCCCGCCCGACGCTACCTATTAGCCTGCCCTTGATTACCTTTAAAATTCTAAGGTCTACTTAAAACCATATACCCTAGGCTATAAACAATCTCTTCCTAAAGTTCTCATTATATCACTTTTTATATTGATGGGAAAAGTTTACATTACAGACAAACTAGAATTTATTCCCAATAAACTCTGCAAGCTTGAATGAAAATTATAATGATCAATATTAAAAATACACTGAAAAGCAAATTAAATAACCTTAAATATTTAAAAAAAAATCAATTAGAAATTCATGAAATTATACCTTATATATATATATAATATATATATTATATATATATAAAGCAAAATATAGATAAATATTAGAACATATATATAATATATATGATATATATATTATATTATATATATATATTATATATAATTTATATATATATATATATATGGTAATAGTTGAGTTTAAAAGATTTTAAAAATCGATTTTTAAGAAAAATCAATCGATTTGTTGTTACATATGAAACACTGTTGTCAAATTTAATTTTCGGCAGCACTAAAAGACAAAGACTATGACAAAGCCATGCTTAAACCGCTACTAATGATATCTAATAGAATAACAACAATTTTATTTGATAAAAGTGAAAAGAAAACTTCTTTTGCAATAAAAAGCTTCACAGCAAATCATAATTATTTATTTAAATTTATGTAACCTGTCCTAACATTATTATTATTATTAATTATTATTATTAATGTATTATATTATTATAATTATTATTATTATTTATTATTATTATATTTTTTTTTATATATATATATTTTATATATATATATATATATATATATATATATATATATATATATATAATATATATTATATATATATATATATATATATATATATAATATATAATATTATATATATAAGCATAATTTCCAATAAAAGGGCTCAGGAGAAGTTATCTCGAAAAAAAGTATTAGACTTAACGGAGAAACTAATTACATATTTGAATCAGCGTACAAAGCTTATTATATGTAAAGTCGTTTTATGATTAAAACTAGCCATAAATCCATAAAAGGGCCAGGAGAGTTACCTCGAAAAGTATTAGACTTACAGGAAAAACCTAATTACATAAATTTTGAATCAGCGGTACAAAGCTATTATATGTAAGAAGTCGTTTATAATTAAAAACTAAAACGGAATACCTCTAGAGTAGACCGCATAGATAGTCAGGAGTCGGGGTCTCTCGGCTCCCGGTGGACGAACGGGGACTTCGTCCCCGCCCTCTGTCCCCCAGGTCGGCTCGAGCCCCCTATAATATTGAAGTCAAAGGAAACATATAATTCCCAATTAGGGGGCTTCGAGCCGATGGGGACAGAGGGGGAGAATCCCCCCCGTCGTCCACCTAAGAGGCCGAGAGACCCTGACTCCTGATATCTATCGGTCTAACTCTAGGGTATTCGTTATTTTTAAATCATAAAACGCTTTTACATATATAGAGCTTTGTACGCTGATTCCAAATATGTAATTTATTTTTCTATAAGTGTCTTACTTTTATTTTATTTTTTATTTTTTACATTCTGGTAATAGCTTTATACGCTGCTTCAAAATATGTAATTTGGTTTTTCTGTAAGTGTGTTAATCATACTTATATATATATATATATATATATAATATATATAATAATTATATATATATATATAATATATATTATAATTTATATATATATATATAAATATATATATAGTATATTATATTATATATATATATATATATATATATATAACTATATATTATTATATATAATATATATATATTAGCAACGTTACCATTACCCTGGCAATTTTATGATATTTTTATAAAACTTTTTTCGTTATTTTCATATATCATTCTTTTTTTACGTATAATTTTTTTTTTTTTTTTTTTTTTTTTTTTTTTTTTTTTTTTTTTATATATGATAGAGGTTTTGCAACACTGTTCTAGTACTTTGACATGGGTTCTAAAGATACAAAAAAACACCGATTATCGGAAAAAATTCGATATTTCCGTCAGAATCTGTTAAACTCAATATACCATATATAATATATATATTATAATATAATATATATATATTAATATATATATAATATATATATATAAGAATATATATATACTATATTATTATATATATATATATAAAATGCCAAAATTTAACCTTTAATCTAATAACACAATTACCTCAACAAATGAATACAATTTACAAATTCTTAATATGTAAATAAAGGCTGCTAAATTTTATTCAGAATGAGAAATGACAATTCTTACCTTTTACTTAAGAAATACCAAATAAATAATTAACTTTATTAAACGACACCAAAATTTCGAATTCCATTCAATTTGGGTTGTTTTTCTTTGCTGACATACTTTGAACTAATCAAGTTCTACAAATTGAAATTTATATTAGGCTATTAAATATACCATTTGGTAAGCCTGGTAGAATCCGTTACTGTAATTTTTTTTTTTTTTAAATTAGATCTCTGTGTTTTATGTTAGGTTTAGGAGAGTTTTTCTTTTACATTTTGATAGATTATACAAACATATTAGATCGTGTTGAGAGAGTCACGGGCCCGTGACACATGAAATACATTAAACTCGCCCGTCCCTCAAATTTGTAAATCTCTATTGAAAATCACCACGCTTTGAAACATGATTTTTTAGAGTAGCTTTAGGAGAAATAATTTAACAGGTTGAAGATGCTAGTTTTCCAAGAAAGGTCTGAAAATTTTTCCTTTGAATTTAAATGAAATCAATGGACTAGTAACTGAAAATAAATATTCCCATTAGCAAGATTTTAAAAAATTAAAAATCTGACGCAAGGCCTTGATAAATTAATCTTTTGAATTTATAAATAGAAAAAGTATATGAGATAGAAAGCATGAGAAACTGGAAATGCTGCACAAATTTCCCTTGTTGCTTGTATAAATCTTAACTTTTCTAATGAATTTTGGACGTTTTTTTTTTTTTAATTTATTTTATTTTCGTACAAAATTCTAAATTCGTAATTTTTTCTTTTCGATAAAATTTTAATTTTCTTTTATAGCTATATGGATATAATATGCTACTTTCTCTCCGAATATCAGAAGACCTTCATGGGAAACTTTAAAAAATATATAAAAACTCATATATTTCCACGTATATTTCTTCTATTTTATTCATTCATTCATTCAATATTTAGATTTAAGTTTTAGTGGATTTCTACTTCACTATTATTGGCTTTAATTGTTCAAAGGTTTACTTGCGGAACAATACCACGTTCTTCACTTTCAAAAACGAGTTCAAGGTGTTCACTTGTTTAAAGTCGAATTATAAATCAAAATATTAATAAGGGTAAGGATGTAAATTTCCTTTTCACTGTTATACCAATCTTTCTCTGTCATTCTTTTACTTCAACTAATCAATTTACCTACTAAGTTTTTATGTAAGTGCTGCAAACTACAGGCAGAGTCACTTATAAAAAAACCCAACCGAGGAGAAAAACATCTTCAAAACGAACCAAAGGTAAGACCACAATAGATTACAATTTTCACTAATTTTAAGGTTTTTTAAGTATTTAATGCATTTTAGGGTTTGATAATGAGTTTATTCTTGGTGGTCAGCTGACAGAGTGAAAACCCTTTTTGGGGGTGGATGAACATGAAGATTTTATCTTTATTCACCGTTTCTCTAATATTATTGTATAATTGTATTATTAAAATTATTTTTAATTGTCAAGACCGTCAAATCATTTAAAGTTTAAACGCATTCGGACACTTTTTACTTTTTGAGCTTCATAGGTGATTTATAGAAAAACTGAACACATTGAAAGAAAATTAGTACTAGTGTTTAAATAATTAGTATTAGTGTTTAAAATTATATGACCTACGATCGCGGTAGCGCTAGGTACATGGCCTATGACCGGGCTAACGCTAGGGAGGCAAGGTTATGATAAGTTTTGTTAAGAAGGGTTAGATTAAGAAGAAATGTTTTTTTTTTTGTTCGAAGGTGTGAAGCTAATAACTAATAAATATGTGTTTTTTTCCGTATATTCTTTCCTTATTATTTTTTTTAAATATTATACAAAAGCGTTCGAATTAGTTCAATTGATTCTATATTCTTGCTAATTAAGAGAACGGGCGGGATAATTAAAATAGATCCATATTATTATTATTGTCTTTCTGATTTGACACTGGTATTTGCTTAGCACAAATATCCTACGTGCTTAATTAACTTTTAATTTTAATAGACATTACGCCAAATCACTCATCGTATCATTTTAAAAAAATAGTTTGGGCTTAGATAAATTAAGTTTAAAATAGTGTTAAATTAACGTCTGTTTATTGCCTGTAGTAGCGTCCGCTATTAAGTTATAAAAGGTATAATTAAGCTTAATTAAATTCATAATTTTGAAGAACCAGTAAACCACCTTAATTATGACCACTTACCTATACAGTATGATTTTAATGGTATAAAAGCTTAAGCTATTCTCGATTGTACATATTTAGCCAGAAGCAAATGTAAATGCCAGATAATATATTTTATTATACAAAATAACGTTTAATTAAGTTAAAAAATAGTGATGATAACGTATCAGAAAATTTCTTTTTAATGACCATTGGAAATAATTAATAATAACTGAGATAAATAAGAAAATATATTTAAGTAATATCAATTAGAGGGCAAAGGGAAATAAACAAAAACTTAATTGGAGTCCCAATCGATGCTCATTAATTGGACTGTTTGTGCATTCGAACAAACGGGTGGATAAAATCAAAAGCTAATTCGATAAGATATTGTCGTTACTAGTTATTGACTATATTTGTACTTCTGACTATCGAGGTAGTTACGCATTTTAAGTGGGCACAAAACACTGATGTTCTTCTTATATGTGCTTCCGTTAGTCCCTAAATCTTACTTAAGGGTTGTTTTTGATTTTGGATATGGAATTTTTTACGCTGTGCCCAAAATCGGAAATGGTCATGTCTTAATTTTTAGACAAGTTGGACCAAATCAAAATCCCAGCTATTTATTACCCCTAAAACATCGTTTTCAGGTGTTCTTCTGTCTCTAATGATTTGTTTGTATTTTAGTTTTTGAGAAACAATGATTTGGCATTTAGGAGTTAACATCCTACAATTTCTGTCGAAATTACTTGAAATTTGAACTATACGAGGAATGGTCTATTAGCAAAAAATGACTATTACCTTTTTTTTTTTTTTTAATTTTGAAACCAGATCTCAGCAATGATACAATATCGAACCAAACTATTTTTTTTTTTTTTACTCTAAAAAAAATGTGAAATTGCGATTTTTTTCCCAATCATCCGATCAGCATGAATTTTTAAGAGCTTCTGTAGTTCGTGGATATACATTATTTATTTAGAGGACAAAGTTACTTAACGGCCACACAGAACAGTAGGTCAGATCAAAAAAAATAAATTTCCGCAGGTAGCTTCTAGCTACGATACATAAATAGATGTTCTAGAAGCGAAATGAATTTTTTTTCTTATGTTCTAGAGGTGAAATGAGGTTAGGTTAGGTCAGGTCACCCCTAGGAAAAAAAATTAATATATAAAGAGGTTTAGTTGCCCTTAAAATATCATTTCTTTTACGTTTGAACGCTCAACACCTTATTTTCAATACATTTTATTCAGTTAAGAATGTCTCGCAACAACCTAGATCCAAAAATAAGCAACAAAAATTTTTTTTAATTGCTTTAAATAGTTTTCATTTCGCCCCTAAAAATGTTTAATTTTATTTCAACTTTCGTTTGATTTACTGTACATTTACTAATTTAAAGTATTACCGTTAAGTAACTTTCACCTTAAGATAATTTTTGTGCATAAGTAAGTTTTGCCTCTGAGAATGGAAGAAACTTAAAAAAAAAAAATAAATAAAATAAAATAGGTGTATATCCCCCTACTATAAAGGCCCTGATAATTTGATTTTGAATGGACGAATAGAAAAACAATTATCGCAATTCTTCACTTTTAAATAAAAAAAAAAACCTTCAAATATCTTTTCTGTAACTACTCTAACTTAACTCGACCTATCATTTAAACCTTGAAGAAAACGATGCTAGCCCACATGGAGAAGCCATGAGGCGATAGCTTCTCTCCCTCCAATATGACGTAGAAAAATACCCCATATAATGGAGGCAATATATATATGCTTCAGCGCCATGTATCAAAATGAAAACATGGAAAGAGTAATTGCAAGTGAAGCTTATAGCCATGCAAGGAAAGGGGAGAGAGGAAAAACAAAAACCGATCAACTGAAGATGTGAATTTTCTCTTAGTATTCAGTGACGATGAACAAGACTGAAGGCAAAATTAAAGCCGATAAAATAGATTTGCATTAGGGAAAAAAATCTAGGTGTAGTCTAGTAGTGTTCAGTTGGAACGAGTTTTAGTGGCTCTAACATGTACACGATGGAAGCGTACACAAAGACTCCTCTAGGTTGAAAATACAGAGAAGGTTTCTAAAACCGCTTATTTTTAATATTCAAATATTAAATCACGATCTTTAAATGGGTGGACATTGGGTCCTCGTACAGTGTTCTTTAGCAACTAACCCAGTCTTTCTGGTATTAAAAATTACAAAATCTTTGCTATACCGTAAATATGGATATTTAAATTTTTGGCAAATTATTTAGTCTATAAAGTTTTAAAATAATACTTTTAAATAGTATGCGAAAGATTAAAATATGGTGCTATAATATTTTGTAAGTTACGATAAACTTATTTTAAAAATTAACTAAAAATAATTTTTTTTTAAATTTATCTTTACTATTTCTAAGTTATATTCATCCCCTGCTCATTTAATAAAACTATAAACTGTTCTTGATCTGTCAGTGTAACAGTGAAAATTAGTTCAATTTGCATGACATGTGTATAGGCAATTTTTTTTTTTTTTTTAAGAAAGAAAAATCACTAATAACTTCATTTAAAACTAACAAAAAAAATTTAGAACAAAAGTCAAGTAGTATACTTGGTACAAATACATTTTGAGTAAAGTTTACAAGAATTATTTGGCTGTAGCATATGAACGGGCCTAACTTCTCCGAAGATTATCTATATCACAATCAATCAAGATCGAAATTTGTGGATGTAAATATCTCTGGTGATTTCTTTAAAGAAGTACTGAAGCCAGATTTAAAAATTGGAGTTCATGGGACACATCGCCTGAAGAATTTTCAAGAACCATGGAATATTTTACCATATAATACTCTTATTGTCCATAATTTAAAATAGATTAAAAAGATAATTATTATATTAATTCATAACGTGTTTGAATGTGTTAGCTCGATTGTCATAGTGACCTTTTTTTTATTATTATTTATGGTTCCAACATATATTTTAAGACTAACTGTACGATACACCTTTTTTATTGTAGTCCGTTTTAATTTATAAAAAAAAATTTATTTTATAAATTGGTAAAGATTTAAACATTTAACTGACTGGATGTAAGAAATTTTTTTTAGAAAAATCAAATTTATTTCGGAAAAAAAAATTAAAAATTTTTATTATTAATTTTAATCATCTTCCTCCTCATTGCTTTCATCTTCCTCCTCTTCGCTTTCATCTTCCTCTTCCGAAGCAGTTTCTAACCAATCGACAAATTTTTCAATCTGAAAAGAAAAAACATGACATTGAAAATGGCATCATTTATAAATTGTTTGATATAGTCACAAATGGCATAAACTAATATTAAAGGTTTGGTAAACCTTGATAAAAATGTTAAAACAATAATTTCTGTGTCCGATTTTCAAATTTTAAGGTACTTGGATATTAAGCAAAACTTAACACGATTTACAATTATTATTATTATCCGCTAGGACTCCCAAAGACTGATGACGGTGGGCTGCGCAAACATGCATGAGTTTCTTAGAGCATTGATGTGAGATAACGGTGCCTTTTTAGTCTCCACCTACGGCATGCAAGATATAGTGAGGGAATCCTAATTTTAAAGTTGGGCACAAAACTTACCTTCTTAGCAATCAAAGGAAACTTTGGGGTATTATGACCACCTTTCTTGTACCAACTAATAACAACATCGTCGTCGAGGACATCCAATTCTTGATATAGGTGGTGAAAAATTAGTTGTATAAATGGTAGATAACGTTCCTCCTCGTTGACGAGACTTTCCAGCAAATTTAGGACAATAATTTGGTGTTTACGTTCTGAGACGTATTCCTTTATAAGCTTTTTAAAATGATTTAATCCTTTTATTACACGTTTTAAGAGCATGTCACCAGTTAAATTTTTCTCACGCTCTGACTTTTCAACAACATGAAGCACAGACTGAAAAAATATAGTAACATATATAATTATTTACTTAAAAAACACAAAAACAAAAAATAACCAAAAAAAAACTATTATAGTTAACAGTTACATGATAAAAAAACTGGGAGAAATTCTTTACTTTTCTATAACTTTCATTACTTATTCTTATCTTATTTCATCTTCTTCTTTTACCCAAGACTGGGGGTAAGGTGCGTGACAAGCATCGGAAAAGAAAAGTAGTAGAAGAACATGACAAGTCGAAAAGAAAGCCCAGCCTTACAGCCCCCTCAATACCTATTAGTGAGAACTCGTCGCAGTCAGAAAATCCACCATAGAGCTTCACGGGACCGCGACGGACCCTCACTATGGCATATCGTAATTACTTATTAGTGAAAATTGTAAATTTAGTAATATTCATAGCATTCCCCTTAATTTAAAAGCTTTTTAATTAACCGCTAATCAACAAATTTCAGAAACCTCCGCAACAACTTTAAACAAAGTGGGGGGGGGAGGTCTCATTTCAACCTAAAAATAAACTTTATAGATAGCAAGAGCAACAATTACAGAAAGTTTAAGAATAAAGGTATCATACAAAATATACAACCATTCACTCGATACTGATAAAATAACTCTTCCTAAATCATAAAAGAATGAGCAATTCAACATTAAAATACTGCTCCTCTAAAGCAGGAATTATATACTTAGTTATTTTGGGGATGCTCAATGGGGCTGTTTATTTCTCTCTCATAGAATTGAAATATTCACGGGATATATTCCCACTCCATACACAATGATAGTTAATAAACTTTTGTACACAATATAAGTTAAAATGAGAATAAATTCGGGGGGGAAAAGTGATTGGACGTTTCTCCAAGTATCCAAAGGATTCAAATTTCGGTCGGAGACTTATAAAACCAATGAGAATCTATGTACTGAGGAGGCTTATAAAACCGATGAGAACCTATGAGCTGCGAAGACTTATAAAACCAACGAAAACTTATGTACTGCAGAGGCTTATGAAACCAATAAACTTATGAACTATAGAGGCTCATGAAACCAATGTACTTTTGAATTATAGAGGCTTATGAAACCAATGAAAACCTATGTACTGCAACTATGAGATTTAAGAATTTCCTTCGTTTTTATTTGCTCAATGATGTACTGCAAAGGCCAGATCTAAACATTCCATTCGTTCTTATTTATGAAACCCTATGTATTGCAAAGTTGAAATGTAAGCATAACCTTTGTTCATATTTATATTTTAGTGAGAACTAATTTTATTACAAAGGAGAAATTTAAACATACCCTTGTTCATATTTAATGGCAACCCCTGTGTAATGCAACGTTAAAAAATAAGCACTCTCTTTGTTTATTTAAACAAAACCTATGTAAGAAAACCCTTTGTTCATATTTATATTTTAATGAGAACCAATGTACTACAAAGGCGAAATTTAAGCATACACTTTGTTCATATTTAATGACAACTCCTATGTAGTGCCAAGTTATAAAATAAGCATTCCCTTTGTTTATATTTGTTAAGAACCTATGTACAACAAAAGTGAAACGTAAGTATATCCTTCGTTTTCCTTCTCAACACTTCTTCCAATAAACCATTTTGTCAACCTTTAAAAAATGTTTTACAAACTATGACTAAATGGCAAAACGCCAAATGAATATTAAAAAAAATAAATAAAAAAAAACTTACTTTCACAATGACTCTTAGAACATTCTCCCAAGATACATTATAAGCATGCCTAGAAGAATTCAATTCTAATTTTACAGAATCAAGTCTAGAAGGATCTCTGTAAGCATTTAATAATGAATCCATAACTTCCTTTTCAAATTCTAAAAAAGGAAATAGAGAGAAAATTTATATATTTTCAAAAGCTTACAATATTTTGAAATACAAAAAAGTAAAAATAAAAAAAAAACTTTAAATTAACATTTGAAAGACCAATTACCTTGTTCCCTTTCTTCGTCAGATGAAAATCCTAAATCAAGATCATGTTCCATCTCTAAGGTAACAGAGTCCTCGCTATCTGATGGAAGGGGAAGGTTCTTCACAATCGTAGGAAGCTCCCCCCACTTTAAATCTTGTAATCCGTAAGCCCTAAGATCTTCCTCTTCTTCTACTTCGTCATCAACAATAACTTCGAAAGCTCTCCCTTCTTTTCCACATATCAAAGGTTCTACATCTTGGGATACAACTTTAGGAGGATTGGAAACCAATCTCTTAAAACGATCAACTTTTACATTTGGTCCTAGTTTCGTATTTGGTCCCAGAATGACTCCAGGTTCTAAATGAACACCAGGTAACAATTTTACATTATTTCCGAGAAAACAATTATCAATGATGCATCCATTCTAGAAATAAAACATTAAAGTTTAGACTGATGGTAATAGGAACATTCGACATTCCAATAAATCGAGCTAATATTGAGAAAAAAAAAAAAAAAAAAAAAAAAAAAAAAAAAAAAAAAGTACACTTACGCCAATGGTTACATTATCCATCAGGAAGGAGTCATTGATAGTGACATTCCCTCTGATGATGCAATGTTTCCCAACCACAGTACTCTTCATTTTGCATCGTTGATCAATTTCAGACCCCGCATCGATAACGTTTTCGTCTCCAAGGACTTTACTGGAATCATAAATATTTCATTAATTGTATGACGTTATAAAAATTAGTTGAAAACTTCATATGCGCGACTCATAATAATAATAATAATAATAATAATAATAATAATAATAATAATAATAATAATAATAATAATAATAATAATAATAATAATAATAATTATAATGAGAGAATAAATGAGAGCGTATTAAGGTTTGGTCAAATGGAAAGGATCGGTGATAGTCGGTTGGTATGTGGATGTATAGTGGTGAGTGTGTTGGGAATCGATCGGCTGGGAGACCGAAGAAAAAGTGGATTGAGTCAGTAAAGGAATGCCTGGAGGAGAGAAATGAGTTTGGCAGAGGCGGGAAGAAAGGTGCATAATAGGAGTGAATGGCGGGGTTTTGTGAGCCTGGTCCAGGGGATGAACCGTACATTGAAGAGATACCACAGTGAGAGTCCGTCCTGGTGTTGTGAAGCCCTAGGGTGGATTTTTGGCTGCGACGGGCTCACACTTAAGGGTGTGAGAGCTTTCCTTTCTACTTACGTCATGCTCTCCTACTTAATTATTTTATTTCCTTCTCCCATATTCCCATATGTGGGAAGTAAAGCGAGGATAAAGAAAGAAATAATGCATGCAAATCTGATTTAAGGCCAAAGATCAGCAGCACCAAGTGAATTAATAAATACTTATAGCAGGCACACAACAACCATGAACGAATCTTGCTAAACACAGAGCTCTAAAAAGGCTTCTAAAAGACTTAATCCTTTATGCAATGTATATTCGAATTCATATTTACAAACTGTTCCCTTGAATTTAATATATTGTATCTAATGTATCACCAACACCTTGAATAGGGCTCTGCCCTTGAGTGAACGAGAAAAAATAACGGAACAAGAGGATTACAATCGATAAAAGATGTTCAGCTCATGGAGGAACCAAAAACTTTGACACTTTCGAAAATGAGGGGAAGTCGAGATAAAAATATGAGGCAAGGCGATTCTAGGAAAGCGAATGGTAAAATGTCAGGAAGAACTGGAGTCGGATGGCCGAGCCGTCACCGCCGACCCACAAATATATCGCGGCATATAGTAGAGGATCACTCGAAGGAACAAAACGCAACAGGTGGGGGTTGCTCTCTCACCATGTGAAAGCCTTGCGTGAGATTGGTATGCCAATTCGAAACGCGGCGAGAACCACCTCCTGGCGGCGACTCGGTTTACAAGAGGACGGCCAGTGACCTAAAATAGTTTACATGGGTCAGATCATGGCTCACGAGAATCTTCCGCCCAACAAGTCTCCCAGCAGGAGAGGAAACCCTGACGGACACATGCGTAAAAATCAGTAGTCGCAGGGAGGTGTCCTAACAGGTATAGTCATGGGAAAAAGAACCGTCTGCAGATTTACCCTGCCGCGGCAAGCACGGTTGGCCTCCGCATCAGCTCTCTTGTTCCCCGGAACACCCACATGAGAAGGGACTCAACAGAACTCAATGCCACTATCAGTCAATTGAACAGAGCCGATGAACTTTTGGATAGATGAAACCAAAGGATTCCTTGTTGACCGATCGAGCAGAGCCAAGAGAGCGCCTCTAGAGTCCGAGAAGATTGTATAACGACGTCCGAGTGGTAGGTTGCTAATTCTGCCCACAGCCAAAATCAGCGATATGAGCTCAGCCGAAAAGATGGACGTATATGCAGGCAGGGTGGGAAATGGCTTATTGTATCTAATTAACCCAGCTACAATTTATTTAGCGAAAATAATAGTATTTCACAAGCACAATTTTCAAATATCTTAATAATGTGGGACGAGCATGGTCTAGTAATAACTAATTTTTACATTCAAACATCCATAAAGTGGTAGCGCAGTTTCATAATGTTTCAGCTGATAGTTCAACTGATTAAAATTATTCCTAAATCTGGGTAAAAGTTTTAAAAAAACAGTATAAGTAATTCATTCAAAAGAAAATTCAGACCTTTCTGTTTCACCTGCCCAGAAATATCATTGTTAAAAATAATCTAACCAGACTTAACTTAACCTAACCTAACCTTAAAAAATAAAATGTCCCATTCTTTTTTATCGAAAATCATCTGAAAGTCATTTGAGGTATGCCAAGATTGAAAAAAAAAATTGTCCTAAACTCATTTTTAACAACGGTATTACTGGGCAGGTGAAACAGCAAAGGATCGAAAGTTCTTCACCATCAACTAAGCATAAAAATAAATGATATGTTGGTCAAAAATGAGCTAAAAAATATGAAATCTGAAAACGACTCTACAAGAAAAATCACAAAGGCAGCATTCTTATAGTGGAAAGCGCTTAAAAATATTTATAAATCCTGAGAGAATAATTGGACAATGGAACCAACCCATACATTAGTGTTGTGGGATGGTTCTTTGATGCAAAA
>JABUQX010009459.1:12500-27500 GCA_015478945.1 Trachelipus rathkii | reverse complement strand
TGTCCAAGTTTTAAATAATCTAATTCAATACTTGTGGCGAAAAAGGAGAATGGAGATATTATTTTATTAAGTTTCGTAAAATACAGAAATATGAACTAAATAGAGATAAGCAATTTTGTTCACCACTCTGAGCAACTCACTACCAAAGACATTTAAAAGGACTAGATTAATTCCAAATTGCTGCTTTTATTTTCAAATGAGATAATTTGAAACAAAAAGGTGGCAATATTATATAAAAGAATGCCAGATTCCCAAGACAATGGAACATACTGCCTACATTTCGCAGCATAATCCTGTGAATCTGGCATCTTTTCACATTTTTCCAAATTAGTGCATTCAAAAATAAAAGAAACACGAGAATTAATCTAGTATTTTTAAATATCCTTGGTAGCGAGATGTTCTGTGTGGTGAACTGGTAGCGAGTTGTTTAATGTGTTGAACATTGTTCATCTCTAGAACTGATCAGATTATTAATTTTCCCATGTTCTCTATGCAAAGAGATTTTTATTCTCACTAACAATATTTTACAAATATTGTGCTTTTCTAGTGAAAAAATTAATTTGCATATGAAGTAAGAGATAATTTTACCTTTAATTAGAAAAAAAATGAATTTAGCCAAAGGGACATTAAGGTTTAAAAGAAACTACTGAGGGAAAATAAAATTAGGAAAAGAAAAGGGTAGATAAACCAAATAAATGACTAGTTTTCGAACAGAATACAAAAGTATGGAGAAAAGAGGGGTAAGTGAAAGTGATGTTAAGTCCACTATTTGCTATCAAGATAAATAATAATCTAGATAGTTCCCAGTAGCTTAGTGGTTTAAGTGTTTTTCTCTAGCTTAAAGATCATTGATCATCCTTCACAGTGTGGGTTCGAGTCTTGGGTTCGAATACCTGAATGAACACAAGAAATTGTTGTCAGTAGATTACAGATTACAGCATTGTGAATTACACAATTTCAATTCCCACAAATCACAAACACACCCAATATTTACAACAGAATGCCCTATTATAACATACAAAAAACACATTCTCTATCTGCCTCTAGCACAGATAGTCTGCCTATTCGAAGTTGAAACCTTGCCCATTGGTGGCTAGAACTTCTTGGTTAAGCCAAGTCAAGGGTTCTGTCAACCTTAATAACCTGAGAAATATGTCCACTTGGTCTGAGAGATTACTGTATCAACACATTATAATCTAGAACCTGAGAAATTTTAATAACCTGAGAAATATTTCCACTTGGTCTTGAGAAAATAAGAACACACATTCCCCCAACAATAGTACTTATTGTGGCTCCTGTTAGCCAGTGACAGGATGTTACGCTCACACACCTCTAGTATAGGTATAGATAGCGCACGAAGTGAAATATTGTAGTCAATACATAAATTTTCAGGATGTAATTTTAGATGTTAATACATTACAGAGTTTTCCTTTTTAATTTTAGTGCTAATTAATACAATATAATAAGTAATAATCTAACTAGACTCAAAAAAACAAAAAAAACTTACTTGCAGTGACCCTTGATAACTTCAGCATCTAGGCAGCATCTATCTTGCCTCAGAGACCTGATAATAATATGTGTTGGAATGCCACACTGTTCACTATTGCTCGTATTCCGATTAAGCCATTCAAAAGAGTAAAATATCATTGGGTTATTAACCAGTGATAAAAGTGCCTGAAAATATAAAATATTTAACATACACCCATCCGGAACTACCCTTATAAAATATTTTTTTTCCAAATCTAATACTTAATTTTTTTTTTTTTTTTTTTTTTTTCTGCCTCAGTTGAGGCTCTCAACAACTAAGACAAGTGATTCACAATTCACTAATTTTCATCTAATATGTTAATATTTTCATGCAATTTTAAAGTCTTTTATCAAACCTCGAAAGTTTCATCTAAACTTTTAAACTAAATTGAGCTGACAAAGTGTGTACTGAGGTCAAAAACTCCTCAGGGTGTCAAGAGAGTAATTTTAGGATAAAGTCTCAGCTAGCCAATTTGAAGACAGACTCTACAATCCAGAGAATAAAAATAGTTTCCTCAGAAGTGACATTACTTACCAATGGGCAATCTTGTGTTGCTGGATAAAATTTATCACGAAGTGAATCTGCTGCAATAATTACAGCAACCAGCCTGTCCTCTTCGTCTACTTTCTCCATTTTTGTATCTTTGGATATCATTTTATATTTTAGTGAAACAAATCTGAAATATAGAAAGCAAAAGAAATATTTAAAATTATATTAAAATTTTTTTTATCAGAATTTAGCTTATGGGCTAATGAAAATTTTGATAAAAAATGAGACCCTGTTATCTAGTGATGATGTCACAGGATTTGGCTCTAATCAGATTATGTTCCAAAATCTAGCCTCTAGTATGTCAGACTTTTCTTTCAAGAATTGAAATTTATTTCCTTAAAGATCTCAATATTTTAGTTAGCTACATAAAGTATAATATATTTATTAACTTGAGAAATTCATTTTAAGTTCCTGTGTGACTAAAAAATAATGATATATATATATATATATATATAGATATAAAATAAAAATTATATATATATAAATATTAAAATATATATATATATATATATATATATATATATATATATATATATATATATATATATATATAATATATAATATATATATAATATATATATAATATATATATATATATATATATATATATATATATATATACTATATATATTATAATATAGTATATATATATATATATATATATATAGATTTAGAACCCATACTTTATTACACCCCACAACCCATGAGTGGTCTTGATTAAAAAAAAACTGTAGCGTCGGGCTTTAAGGTATAACTTCGTCTCCCGACTTTCCCCTAATGCACTTTTTGAAATTTTTTTTTTCTGAAATTCAAGGCCTTATAGTAGGTAATAAGCACACAAAAAATAATAATGTAATTCTAAAGAAAATAGTTTTATTAAAGTTTAAATAAGCTCATTCAGACTTTTCCTTGATGGGTGAATCGGACCACCATTGAGGGTGAATCGGAACAATTCTGTTTAAATTTCCTCTTTTACGTATAAATTCTAATTTTATATTTTAATTTTTACTTAATATAATAAGTTTATCATATTAAAATTAGTAGTAAGTAATAAAAATGTCAATAATGATACATAAATAAGAATAAAAATATGGTGGTCCGATTCACCCCTCTCCGCTCACAAAAATTTTGACACTTTTTGGAATTCGTATTTTTCATATAAATTTCATTTTTTATTTTAATTTTTACTTAATATAAGTAACTATTTATTATTTTAAAATTAATTACGTAATAAAAATGTCAATAATAATACATAAAATACGAAAAACAATGGTGGTCCAATTCACCCAATCATCAATTTTTACGGTGGGGTGAATCGGACCAAGTTAGGCCCAGTGATTTAGCCACTAATACTGTTTGGAACAAAAATTTACTTTGCCAGTTTAAAGCTAACATACTCGAGTGTATACACTGAAAAATTTCATTTTATAATAAAGAAAAAAAAACTCATTTTTTAAAAGTGAAATTCTATTGAAGGGCATTTTATACCCTAATTTATTATATTTTTTAAAAATATAAAAACTCTCTAGAATTAAAGACAATCTAAATAAAACTTGTAGTACTACTGCATGGCTATTAAATGAGTGAAATTTTTTTTTTATTTTTTTTTTTTTATTTAGAGTTGACTGAATCACCCCTCTAAAAAAGGTGGGCCTGGTCACCCCGCCTGACGCTATAGTAAAATGGAGTAACTGAGAAAAAAATCTTGAATGGCTAACAAGACAATTGTTACACATATCTATGAACTGCAATAATTGTGCTGAAAGTTAAATTTACTTTAGCTTTTATGTATATTTTTGAAAAAAAAAAAAAAAATAGAAAATACTTCCAACTGTAAAGTATTGTACTGAAAAAAAGTGCAAATAAGCTTTTAACATTTTTAGAAAAAATTTAAAAGTTCCAGAGATGACTTTTATTACTTAAAAATAACCAGGTGAATGTTATATTTTAAAAGATATAGACCTAAGCAAATTTTCAAAATAGAGTAATTAAGAATGATACAAAAGCCTATGAGGAAAAATTTGAAATTTTTTAATATTAAACATGCATATAATAATTCATATATACTAGATAATACTTAAAAACCTTAAAAAAAAAAAAAAAAATGAAGGAAAGCGAAAAAATTGAAATATTCTGAGGTGGACATATGGGATCTAGTACAGAAACCAAATTAGCAGAGTTTTAGTTAGTTATTAAGGTAAAGCTCCATGTTGTAGTTACCAGCATGGCAATAGATATATTAAAGTTGTAGTGTGACTAGCATGTACCTTAGCTATAGTTTTTGCTTTTAGTAGTAGCTAGATGGTATATATATTAGCCTTTGAATAGTTATTGATAAACCTTAGGGTGTGGTGTAGGTTGCACGAGCATGTGTTTGATAAAAATTACTATAGTTTGGATGCGACAATCTTGATATGCCCATATGGTTTCTTACTGTCTCTTTATTTCTTATATTCCTTCCAATGTTCCTCACAGTCAGACAAAAATCACAAAAAGTATGCATAGCCTACTTCAAATTACAAATAGTTTGCTAACTTATGGTATAAAAAATTTAATAGTAGACTTTAAGTCTATTAACAATTTACTTTAATTTAGCTTTACTGCTAAAATAAAGATACATATGATATTACTAACTACGGTTAAAGGTAATTATTTTGCTATGTTCAGTCAGTTGATACGTTGATAACAGTTTTTTATTTTTTAAAGATTATCATTAATTTCATAGGGTTTTAATGCAATGTTGTCATGTCAAGGCTATATCCACTATATAAAAATAATTTATATAAAATAATATATAAAATAATATAGATAGCGTAGTGTTAGAAAAGGTTATGATAAGCTTTGTTAAGTATAGTTAGATTAAATAATTAAATCCTTAATCTAACAATATTTAACTAGACTTATCATAACCTTCCTAATACTACTGCGATCATATACGGTGGATATAGCCCTAACCTATAAAAATATTTTGGTAAAACTCCAGTATTTGATCTAAATATTTTGTGAAAAAATTTTCTAAGTTCAAAAAATTTCTAAGTTCAGAAATATATATAATATATGATATATATATTATATAATATATATATATAACTATATAATATATATATATATATATAATATATATATATATATATATATATATATATATATATATATATATATATATATATATATATATATATATATATATATATATATATATATATATATGCTTTGAAAGGTTTTCATTTATATAATATATATAAATATATTACATATATATATTATATATATATTACTAATATATATATTATATATATATATATTATATATAATAATATAATATATAGTTATGTAAAATTAATCTGGATATCTATACTATCACTATAATTTTAAATAAGAACACATAAATATATATATATATATATAATAATATAATATATATATTATATATATATATATATATAATATATATAGATAATTATATATATATATATATATATATATATATATATATATATATATATAGAGAGAGAGAGAGGAGAGAGGGAGAGAGAAATGACGAAACTAAACGCCAATATAATTTTGTATGATAAAACAAACCTAAAGCATTTTCACCCTTCATGGAAAATCGAAACCCTGGACCCTAGCAGAATATACGTGCAAGTGTTGACGACCAGACCACGATGAACTAAAAGGAAACCCGCCACATAGTCCTCTGAAAGCAATCTAGGATTTCCAGAGGAGTCGAGCATTCTAGCACATCTAACCTTCGGCATGCCTCTCCGTTCACACTCGGGCCTGGGCCAAACAGGGTGTACCATGCAAGGTGAAAATACTCAGCAACCGGAGGATCGTATTTTATAGAAATAAATTGCAATAAACGTAATATAATTTTGTATTGATAAAAACACCCCTTTAAAGCTTTTCAACCCTGCTTGAGTATCGAACCTGGACCCTAAACAGATATACATGCAAGGTTGACATCCATTTGGAATTTATTATCTGTACATCTTGCCCCGGTGCCTGAGTAATTTTCATTAATTGCTCGGTACCCTGTTGGCCCCACCCATCCAGGCCCGAGTTGAACGGGGAGGCCGCCGGAGGTAGAATGTTCCTAGAACAGCCTTACTCTCTAGGAAGCCTCTTGATATATATAATATATATATATATATATATATAATAATATATATAATATATATATATATATTATATATATAATATAATTTATATATTATATATAGATATTATATATATTTTTAAAAGGTTTTCATTATTTTTATATTTTATATATAGTATATATATATGAGATAATATATTATATATTATATAAATATATATATATATATATATATATATATATATATATTATATATATAATAATATATACTATATAAATATTGTTATTTACATTTATACATATTAATATATATATATATATATATATATATAATATATTTAAAATAGAAAGTATTTTGCATATATATATATATATATATATATATATATATATATATATATATATATATGCTTTGAGAGTTTGTCATATTTTTTTACGTTTTCTATTATACATTCTAAATAAAAAATTACCCTTTTGAAGGGTAAACAGTAGATATTTTTTATATTCTTTTAAATTGGCGAAAATTATTAAAGTTCCCTTAAATACATCCATTTATAATTATTTACTCCCATTAAGAAAAGATCCTAATTTTAAGGACTTTACTCAATGGGCTATTATAAAGTACAAGTTCTATTTCTTAGGTTAATTATAAAAAAAATTAAAAAACACCATTAAATCCATTGCCTTATAAGACCTATGTTAAAGATTTGTATCAACAATCAACACTGATATCAATTTCATTAATGTATCATCAATGTTTAATGTACATTAAAAAATAGATAATACTTTTAGTCTTTTATATTCAAAAAATAAAGTTTTATTTGGTAAATAAAAGTGCTTTCGCGGTCCTTTAAGGTTTTTAATACATTCCGGTATATTTTGTCTTTATAATTTCAATAACATAAATGTATCATCAATCTTAAATCTTAGGCCTAATTAATGAACATTAAAAAAAAAAATAATACTTTTATAGTTTTATATAATATTGTTTTTTCTTTGGTAGCTTTGTTTGGTAAATAAAAGTACTTTCGCTGTTTATTAAGATATTTTTAATGGATTTCAGTATTTTTTCTTTATAATTTCAATAGAATAACTAGGAATAAGCGCTCCATCGGAACTTAAATTATCATTTTATTATATATCAAATTATAATGCTAATATTTACTTACAGAATAAACTTTGATAGAATTTAGCTATATTTAAAATCTATGGTTTAGAGACTATAGAGAACCTAAAACTTCAATTAACAGGTTTTTAAATTTTGGATTGGGCTAATTGCTTATTTGAAATGAAATTCTACAAAACATATATTTAATCCATTTTCGTTTTTTTGCATTTGTGCTTACGAAACGTAAGAAATGCTCGAGTTTGCGTTCGTTTTTGTCAAACTTAGCGCAAAATCGTGAAAAATGCTCACCAAACGTAAGGAATTTCCTTAATTCTGTAGATGGCGGCGTTGTAGGCCCATTTGAATTGATGAATGTTTCATTCAATAAAATTAGCTTTAAATCTATTTCTTCACAATGGCATAAAACTCCAGTCACAATACAGTGTGATCAGTTGTATTTTGTAATATGAACCATATCTTTGTTATTTGTTCTTCTATATTCTGTTCTATTCCAGAAACACGTGCTCCATCACAACATCTGATTCCAATTGTCTGGAAGTATAAGTGACATGATCGAGAAATTACAGTTCGTTCTATGCAGACGAAAATTGCGTGCTAAAACTGGTAGAGCATTTCTTATCGAGCCATAAGCAGAAATGACAAAAACGGAAGCGGTCTTACTATTGATATTGGCCATATTGGCCTACATGAATATAATTTTTTCTGATGCAACATATTTCCTACTTGACATAATAAATTTTTTGCCTGAAAAGATTTTTTCGATAGTAAAAACATAGTGGATATATTTATAGTTTATACTGTGGTAAAAGTCTAGGAATTTTTCTAATATATCTGTGAATTTTTCAGATTTGGAGAAATATTAAACTTTGGAAATATACCAAAGTTTACCCGTAAACTTTGAATATACTACGTGGCATGTAGTTGCTTCTGCTTATATATAAAAACGACATAATAATAATAATAATAGAAAAGACCTTTTGATCCATACAAATAAAATCCAAAAATATGCTTTCTCATCATCATCAGCTGCCCCTTGGTTCCCCAGAACTGGGGGTGGGGTGCAATAACATGCAACAGAAACAAAATAGCCAAGTAGAAGACCATGATCTAAATCGAAAAACCTGCTCTCATACCCTTAAGGGCGAGATTATCACGGCCAAAATCCGCCCTGAAGATTCACGACACCGAAACAGTTACCCACTGTGGCATCTCGGCAGTGTCGGGGTTCATTATCCTTGGGTCAGACACACAACCATGCCCCCTCACAAAACCAAGCCATTTACTCCTATTATGCACCAATCCTCTCGCTTGTGTTAAATTCACATTTCTTTCCTTTGATCAGACGCTCTAACTGACTCAATCCATTTTTTTGTGTATTACATAGCCTATATGAATAACATATTTATATATAAGGCATACATAAGGAGATAAGTAAAAAAGAGGCAGTAAAGAATTCACATGGACCTATTGAGACTGCCATAGCAAAGTCAAACTAAAGAATTTAATTTGCCAACCTAAATACATACGCAATTAGCATGTAAAATCTTTATAATACAAATTACACAATATAAAAACAAAATAAATTAAATAATGGCAAGTGGTAATTTTGTACAAATTATATTTGCCTATAAGAAGGTTTATAAAACCTATTAATATAATTAAGAGGCTAATTAATTTTCCTTTGTTTGTTTATATGACGTGACTATTAAACATTATTGCAGCAAAAAGTAAAAACTAATGGGAGAAACTTGCATAGATTTGTAACAGGAAACCTCTTCTGTTGGAGATGACTTAAAATGAAAGCAATGTCTTTGTTTTTTATGCGTCAGCATAAATAGTGTTTTTAGATGAGTTTCTTACTCCATCAGAAGTGGCAATGAGAGATATCTCCAAGAGACGTTAAAGATGACAAAATGTAACTTTGATTCCGTGTGGTATAGCTTGAACGCGAAGGCACACGTTTCTCTTTATCGTGACGTCTTCAACTCCTAATGCTTTCTCAAGGACATCGTTGAGTCGATAAGGAATTTGAAAGTGGTGGATAGCAATAAGTAATACATCGAGAATGATGTGGGTGGGGAACAGTATGTGGAGTAAGGAGTAAAGAAGTGAAAAAGACTAGGATGGGGGTAGTTTTTCCAGATTGCCCCAACAGTTTGGGCACCTAGAATGCCAAGTGTGTGCCAGGAGGGGGGTCGCTGGGAATATAGACAGAGGCCTTCCAGGTAAAATGGAGGGAATCGTGGCATCAATATGTTCAAAGTGTACTCCAAAGCATGTAGTCCATTAATCGCTGCAAGTTCGTTTCCTGAAATATCGATGAGGATCCGAGGCAATTTATTTGTATTAGTTCTTAGTAGTTATATTAGGTTGAGGGGTCCCTATCATGAGTTTCGAGTCCATGCGGTTTGTGTCCAGAGGACCGCGTTAGGCGGCTGAGAGCCTCTAATTATATATGTTCCAGAGAGGTCAAGGGAATAAAAGGACGAAAGCTGCATATGATGCTAGGTTATGTGCACCGAATCACGAACGAGTGATGCGGCTCACACCCCGTCAGAACAGATGACGCAGGGTACCCTCCCCCCCACAAGGAAGGGTGGCGTTCATCTACCTCCATGATTTTTTTAAAAGGTAGATATAAACTATGGTAAAGGAAGAGGATTGAAAGATATAGACGATTAACTCGAAAAGTGAATTGATAGGAAAAACGACTAAATTATTTCGTATGTGGCAAGGTCACATATTACTTATAGAGATGGGGAGACGCACAAAAAACTAATACTAATTCTTATCACTATGTTATATACGTCTTTCTTAAGTTGCAACACTTTGACAATAACAGCATAAAAAGAATCAATACTCCCCTTTCCCCCGTAATGGGTATTGATTCCTGTTATGGTCTTATGCTCTTGGTATACAACCTGGAACATGACAGTGATAAGAACCAATACTTGAGTGTCTTTGTGCATCCCTCCGGCCCCTAGGACATATATGTGCATTTGTGCATTAACATTTGTCACATATGTAATCTTTCAGCCTTCATCCTTTACCTTCATTTTTCCAATTAATTTTCTGCTCTTTTTTAAATTCACCTTCTCTACCACAGTTTCTATGGGTTTTTTTTATTTGAATTTCCACTCATCTGTCCCTTTAAGTACTAGTACATAGGTTGTTCTCCCTTCTTTCCCGTCACAGCCCTTGGGGCTATCCGGTGCCTCTTCCCGAATGGGTCTTCAATTCACCTCACACTTCTTCCCCGTGGATGAGGGTACAAGAGAAAAACTGGTCCTTTAGCTTTCCTTTGACCGATTAGGCAGCCAGTTGTAGGGAACCTGAGCTAACCATTGAGGAGGCTGTTCTACACTTTGGTGTATAATCTTGGGCTCTACGTGAAGATTTAAGGTGCCATGTGGTACACGGGGGTAAACCGGCGTAGAGTTCCGGGAAGATCTTCACGAAGCCACATCCTCGGTGGGGTCCGGGAGTTTGTGTTGGTCTCTGGCCTGTGAATATGTGTGGGGAGAAGGATTAACCCTTCCTTATGATATATAAGCCTTTCCAGGCCATTGTGTTATTTACTTTTATGTTTCATTTGTTTTATTGTTATAATTGCTCATTCATGGGAACGAAGTTTGTGGCTTAAAACTTTTCATGGAAAAGTCTATCAAAGTAAAAAGTTATTAAACCAATTTGAACAAAACAGCATCAACATCCACAACAATTACCATCCGGCGGGTTCCCAGCCTTACCCCACCTCAGTCCCTACTAATTCTAAACCAGCAGGTACTTCCGCTTTTCTTCCTTCTCCTACACCTGAGGGTCCTTTGCATAACCTCAGCGATTCGTGGAATGGTATGCCCCTAACACCCCAGGTGCTCAAAAGGTTAGGACATTCTCGAAAAAGTGCCCCCCGTCAAGGTCGTTCTCATCCATTTACTCCATATGCTGCTTCCCCTCTGTGAATGCCAGCTGATACATTATTCCCGATATATTACTTATTGGGTTCCACCAAATCCAAAGCTCTCACTAAGCAAACCATTCTTCTTAGCAATGAACTTGAAAAAGCTTTAGGAGTTGAACACCCCCAGTCACATTAATGAGAAATGGGTTCCTACTCGTTCAAACTATACTACCCAGAATCAAACTTCTATTTTTTCATCCTTAAGGTCTTTCGGAAACATTCCTCTTATTTCCACTCTTGTGGAAATAAACACATACCAAGGCACTATTTATTCTTTAGAACAGAAAGATGAAGATACTGCAGTCATTTTGAGAAATCTCCAGCAGAAAAGATTTTCCGTTACAAACATTTATAGATTTCCCCCTCGTCGGGACTCGCCTGACACCCAAAATTCCTCGTTTACCTGTTCTGACCTTTAGTACCCCTTATCCACCTTCAAAGGTGAAATAGGGTTTACAAATTAAAGTGTTCGCACGTTTATCCCCCAACCCAGACGTTGCTTTAAATGCCAACGGTTTGGTCATTCCCGAAAATATTGTTGGAGACCGCATGACACATGCCCAGTCTGCGGAGAATTATTTCATATTCCCTGTGAAAACACACCACACTGCAAAAACTGTGGAGGACCCCACAGTGCTTCTTCCTTCAAATGCCCGTCTTACCTGTTTGAACAGGGGGTTTTGGAATTATGTACCATACAAAAATTGAGCAGGAGAGATGCCATTCACCATCTCAAAGACAAACATCCCACAAGACAAAGGCAATTTTATGCTACATTGCAGCAGCCCCCCTGCCTCCGCGTGTTAATCCACCGACACAACTCCATTCTAGTAATGTTCTTCCTCTAAATTCTAGCGAAACCCAAGTAGTTATTGCTACCTGTCCTCCTGCATCGCCTGCACTACCGACTTCTCAAATAATCCAAAAGCAACCCTTGATCCAATCTCCTGCTCGAAATGGCATCAACAACTCTACTCCGATTACTAGTTTTCAACGAACTAACATGAAAATTAAGTGATTCATCCATACAAAGCTTGGAGAACATTTCCTGCCAGACACTATTCCTATGCCCTTCCGAATTAGTTCAAACTCACGTAAGAAGCCTGCATCTATGTCCCCTAACCTGTCTCCCACTGTTACCCAATCTCTTGAAAAGATGTTCCTAAACACACACACACAAAAAAAGATTAATCACTATTCACCAAGCTAAAGATTATTCGCTAAAATACTAAACACCCGAATTTCTAAAGCAAAACACACTGACCCCAGATGTAAAATATGCAAATCAGAAGAGACCTCGTCACAAGTCTATTTCTGAGACAAAAGCAGCGAGTTCAATAGATTGTACCCAAACAATCACGGCTATTGAAGAACCCACCAAACAATTCTCTGATAGCTTGAAGGACTATTCCAGCTCTTCCGAATCCTCTTATAACTCTTCCGAATTTTTACCTCAGCACGCCCTAAAGGGAGTTCTATGCCTATAGCGGATGAAATGGGTCATAGTTCCCAAATGGAGCCTGATATAACGACTCACTCTCTCTAATGGTTCTTGTGCTTCCGAGAGAGATGAATGGAAAACCGTTAAACGCAAACAACGAAAGCGCTCCAAACCATTTAAATCTGCTGCATGGTGGCACGAAAGGGGACCCAAATGTTCCCCATCTTAGCCCAAATTGTCCAGTTTTCCAAAATCACCCACCTGATGGCTCACTGGCACAGTCTAGCTCTAGCGTCAGACCTCCGTAACCTAACGGATCCCATATTGGATCCCAATATTGCAACCTCAACCTCTTTACAAAAAAGCGACACTTCTTGTGTCACCTTCTTACAGCACTGCCACTATGGAAACACTGCCATATTCTCCACTCAATTCTGAATCTGCTTGCTTTGCAGATGCTGATGTCGCTTCATTGGCTAAATATGAGTATTTTGGTTGCTCTTCCAATGACGAACCAAGTCCACACAATAAGATGGACTTAGTAGAGCTTGACTTACTTCGCATTCATAACGAAGCCCCTTCACCAAATGCCACTGAAAACTCTCCCCCAAAACCGGTCGTACAACCCAAATCTCTGTTGCACGACTATTCCTTACCCCCAGGATGTGTTGCTCCTTCTCGTCGAGACCCACGTCTCAGACTTCCCTCCCAATCTGAATCCACTTCAAACGTCACCCCAAGCCACATACAGACAATTGTTTCAAAAAAACTATCCTCATAAAATTTATAGCAACATAACATGGTCACCTTCCTTCAATGGAATTGTCGCGGCTACTACTATAATTTTGAAGAGCTTGTTCAACTAATAAACATATGTACGCCAAAGTGCATATGTTTGCAAGAATTGTGACTATGTCATCGCGACTTCTTAAGTTCTTCCACCCATCATAATATAAATCACCACTAACTTCTATAGAAAGAGATTACAATGATATGCTCCCATCTGTAAATTTTGCCGTCGCCGTACCCCGCAATCTATTCACCATGTCTTCATTGATTGTCCCCAACTGGACTCCATTCGCCGTCGTCATTTTCCTACTTTATGGCCCATAACATCTTCTAAAAGGCTAGCTATCCCATATCTTATCTGAATCATCCCCTAAAGTGATGGCTCGTCGCAGTCATATTATTTTTTTATTATTATTATTGGAGGTCCACTCAAAAAAAAAATTATTTATCATATTACATCATCATTATTCCCTTCCTATCATCACTATCTATCACATCATAAGCGAACCAGCTGATGGATACTTATAGTCATCACGACACACACGAAATGGACCATTCGAACCACAAGCGGGTTAGCTGTAGCCCTGAGACCATGGTATGCACATACTGTGCACACGTGAGATCTCGCAGACCAGAAAAATCCACCCTGAGATTACACGAGACTGCGACGGACCCTCATTGCGGTATTTCGTCAATGTGGGATTAATCACCTGGGCCAGAAACCCACAACATTCCCCTCAATCGTGAATCTCAGAGTGACATTAAACCACACGGCATTTTGACTTGCTTGTTACTTACATCATCCCATCTTCCGTTGGCATTCCTCATTACGTACCGACTCAATCCACTTTTCTTCGGTCTCCCAGCCGATCGATTCCCAGCATATTCAATAATATACATATCCGCTTAACCAACCGAAATTTACGTCTTTCTTTACACACACAACTCTCTAATGCGTTCATTCCTCATTTTATCAATTCTTCTCACACCTAACCACGACCCTAGATTGTCATCTGACCCTTTAAACCTTAGATTATGACCTCTATATTCCAGACCATAGTTTCACTACTATACATTAACATAGGTAACAATATACCCTCAGCAAATCCTAGAGCACTTAAGAGTTAGTCCCTTCACATCCACCAAGTATTTAATTGCGGAAGCCACCTTCCTATTCACAACTTTCCTACTACATTCTGCGTCATCCGTCCCATTTTATCCAACATGTACCCTAAATATTTAAACTGATACTTATTCCAGTTGCTCAACATCTAACATGACTTTACACCGCGGACTCTCCTCACTCACTACATAACCTTACCTCATCTACATTTACTTTCAAACCCCTCCTTTCACACCACCCTGCAAATCCCTTCAACCTCCCCCCTCAAACTCTTTTCCCTCACCACAATCAAAAGATGCGTATCTATCTTCATATAATTTTTATATATAATCTAGATTTATTAAAATATGGCATATATATATATATATAATTATATATATA
>JABUQX010009459.1:0-7500 GCA_015478945.1 Trachelipus rathkii | reverse complement strand
GGGGGCTCATATATTACTAATTTTATAGTACTAACATAAAATTTACATATGAATAACAGGATCAAAAAAATTTTAAAATGAAAAAAAGTAGTCATGTTAATATTATACTTTTTACGAATCTTGATAACTCATATACTAAAAAATATTGTAATAGAATTATATATATATATATATATAATATTTAAATATATATACTAATATATTATATAATAGATATATATAAATAATAATATATATATATATAATATATATATATAATATATATTATATATGATTAATATATAGTAATATATATATATATATAATTATATAAGTATTATATATATATATAGATAGGACATTATTCTGTTTTACGACACCGTCAGTTTTGAAATTTTTTTTTGCTTTTTATTTAAATTATATTCAAAATATAATCCTAACAATCAATTTCAGTGGTAACGGACATGATTCAAATATAGGACCTTTCAGATTTAGAACTCTAGTCAGTTTATTTTTTATTTATTTTTTTTTGTTTAACATATTGCTATTATATGATACAAACAATGAATTTTAAAGGTGGTAACGGGACATGCTTCAAAAGTTCAAAATATTTTAAATAAAAAAAAAATTTTTAAAAAAGTAATTTTTTAGTTAATATTTTGTTTTTATTTTTGGGGTGTTTTCAAACTAAATTAATACCAAGGTAAACCGCAAAGATGCAAGGAGTCGGGGTCTCTCGGGCCTTCTGGGGGAACGACAGGGTAGGGACTATTTCCCCCCCCCTCCGGGGAGGGTCTCCGGACCCCCGCTCTTTTGGATATTTGGGTGTCGCGGGGTTCCTCGGCCCTCCCCTACGGGGTATGGAAACACGTCCCCCTCTGTCCCCCGTGGCTCGAGCCCCCTAATTTTTTTTTTTTTTTTATTTTTTATTATTTTTACATATTTGTAATAAACTTTATACGCTGATTACCAAAATATGCAATAAATGGTTTTTCTGTAAAGTGTTGTACTTTTTTGAGATAATTAATTTATGAAAAAACAATGTTTTTTTTGTTTTTTATTTTTCACATTTTATTATTAAGCTTTTTGTACGCTCGATTCCAAAAATGTAATTTGTTTTACTGTAGAGTGTCCTACTTTTCGAGATATTCCATTTTTAAAACAAAATTTAACAAAAATGTGAGTTTTAAAAATTATTTAAAAAACTTCGAAATATTTTGAATCACGTCCGTTACCACTGAAATTCATTGTTGGTATCAAATAGTAGCAATATATTAAAAAAAAAAAAAAATTCAAACACGTGACCATTGTTTGTAAAACAGAAAAGGGCCTATATATATATATTATATATATATATATATATATATATATATATATATATATATATATATATATATATATATATATATATATATATATATATATATATTATATATATATATAATATATATATATTATTAATAATAATAATATATTAATAATAATAATTAGTAATAATAATAATAATAATAATAATAATAATAAATAATAATAATAATAAATAATAATATAATAATAAAATAATAATAATAATAATAATAATAATACATTTCCACACAACTTAACAGAAAGCTACCGGTACATATAGGCTATAAGCATTACAATGGCGCGCCGCTCATTTTCGAATTTGAATTATAAACACGGTTATAACTTAGTTTTTTCAACAAAACTTTTTAGACAATAATTATATTTTATGGAACGAACATTATCACTGTTAAAAATGAATTGTTTGTTAACATATAAATTTATTTAAATAAATTATAATTTTAAACGCCCAATACGTCGATCATCCTCAAAAGACTTTTATCTCGAACTGAGTAGAAGCGCAGATTCGAATATTGTTTAGCCCGCCACTTGAGAAAACGTTGCGTATATTGGTAGGCAAAATATATTTTGAAATTTAGGATATGGCCAACTATTATTATTATTATTATTATTATTATTATTATTATTATTATTATTATTATTATTATTATTATTATTATTATTATTATTATTATTATTATTATTATTTTTTTATTGGGTTATGGTTATAGCGTGATTCACTTAAATAGTTAATTCACAAGAGAATAACACACACACCATCCCACCTAAGACATACTACTTACCTCAACTTCTCGATACCTACACCAGCACGAAAATGTACCAGCATCTCTTTACTCAACATATACTCGAGCACAAGCAGCTACACACCTACGATACAACACACAAACATACTAAGTCGAGATCTAAAGAGTCTCGTACAATAATATATTACTTACAAGTAGCTACCTTATAAGCATATCCTTTATGTATGTAATTTTGTAACATATATTATATACTGATTTTACTTAGACTGTGTAGCGTCCCTATATATATATATATATAGTATATATATAATAATATATACTATATATAATATAATTAATATTAAATATATATATATTTAATATATAATTAATATATATATATATTTGAGTGATAAATTCCGTTTAAAACCCACATAATCCATAGCTTCAAAATAAACTTAGCAATAGTCTGCAGGGTGAGAAAAGGATATATACATTTATGTGATAAATCTCTTAGGATAAAAAATTTTATATATTTATTATTTAAGTTATATTTATAAAATAAAAAAAAAAATAAATAAATTTATTCAACAAAACTACACTAACTATAATTATATATTTATAGTTTAATATTATATATATATAATATATTATTAATATATAATATATATATATATATATATTATATTTATTATTAAATATTATATATATAGTATATTATATATTATAATAAGTAATATATTATATATATCCCTTTCAAGAGTGTTTATTTAATAGATTATTATTATGAGATAATTTTAAGTTAATTATCTTAGGTATGTCCGTTGGTCTAAAACCTTGACCATTAAGGACATATCTCAATATTTTATTATATGATTTTTTACTATAAATATATATTATTACCACACCAATTATACTATTTGTTCGTAATAAATTGCTCAATAGTATCACTCTTATTCATCATATCATTAAGCTCGTTCTTATTATGATTGTGAATGCTGCGGTAATTTACTTATCTTTCAGATGTATTCACAAGACTCTTTCTTTTTATATATTGATATCACCATAGTTAGCTATTTACAATATTTACTATATGAGGGTAATATCACCACGATGTCATTAGGTGTTCCCTATTATTTCATTCTAAATTATTAATTTGATTTGAAGAGCTCATTATATTTGTTAATTAATTTTAAATTTATTCACTCGTGGCTCATACACTACTCTCAATAGATTGACCAGACCACATAATGTATATCTATCTGTGGGAATCGCGCGACTATCTATTAATCGTAACTTTAAAACCACCTCTCGCACTACGCGTGCATAATAATCCAATTGAACTACTCAGCGTCCACGATCATAATTTTGTAAGATCCTCGCAAGCTGCTACAGCAACCGTTTGGAGAGTTACGAAGATCCTATGTAGATAACAAGTGTCACAACGTATGTTTCACTGTATTACCACGCTCCTTATCTACGAGAGGAGATAGTATATGTATATTACAAGAGAGAATTATGGCCTGCGTATAACAGTTTGCTCTCTGAACTGCATTTTTATTCAGGAAAAACATAAAATACTTTATTCGAGCTAAATCTCTAGAAATCAAGATTGACAGATTACACTCTCAGTCTAGTGTACCAGTATGACAGTTAACATCATAGAATGAGATACATAGATTATAGACAGAGTACTGTCATAACTGCTTAGAATGTAGTATGGGTACAGGAATTTCTGTTATTAGTGGTTACTACTACTTCATGGAGGCGATTTGTCGAGCTTGTGGAGTGGGGTCTCGGGCATCACTCTCCTATATGATTTTCTCCATGTCATCCCCTGAATCTGAATATTGATATAGAATGTTATTCCATCGGAAACTTCGAGTTTTAGGGGGCTCGAAACGCCTTTAGGACAGAGGGGGAACGATGCTCCCCCCGTTGCACCGTTAGGGGACGCGAGAGACCGACAAATGAGCTACTTTATCCTTTCTTGTCTTTGTCTATGGTAAGGGAGTTCCGGTGTTATTTTCTCTCTACGAATTGCAAATACTTTACCACAATCAGACAAACACAATATTTACTCATTCACGGTAAAGAACAGACTGAAGGAAACACACTTCACGAAAACTCGCGGTAGCTCTGGTGCAAATCTCACGATGTTTATACTCAAAGTATCCTCATTAAACAACTACCCGCATCCCGAAATGCCGGAAACATCTCCTCGCAAAGTCACACACACAGCTCAACGTGACTCTAACTAGACAGTTCGCGGCGGACATTCGTAGAGCTCCGAAAGGATAAAGATGGTGCAAACATCTCACACACTCGTCTCCACAATCAGCACTTTTACCAATAAAAAAAATATGGAGTCGAGTCGACGAGTCTCCACCATACGATTTATATAACACGATGAAATTCATACAATTCACTGAGGCATAGCCAACGACGCAAAATATGAGTGGATAGAAAATAATTATTTCAACAGGCCGTTGTCAAATCACTAAACAATATATAGAAGTGAAATAAATGGAACATACCACAATGACAATTATCGTATGTGATAGATTGACCCATATAGTTAGTGAATAAGCTAGTAGTCATATATAGGTATAAAGAAAGAAGAGTCGTTAGTTAAACATCTGAAGAGTTCCCAAGCATCTTAACACTATAGACGTTAAGCTTAATGATATGTATGAAGATGCATTTATATGCAATGTTTACGACTTAAATGTGTGAGATTTATGTAATAAATAATAAAAAATAAATTGGCAAACGGCAACTTTCTTATATTTTTATGATTAGTTAAGATAACAAGTAATATAAATTATCATATATATATTACTATATATATAATATATATACTTGAATAGGGATATATATTAATATATATATATATTTACATTATATTTTGAAAAACGATTTTATAAATAAGTAGTCTCAATCATAGGAGACGGGCGAGCGAATAAAACTGTATATATATAAGCGTAACAAAAATAATCAAATTTAATTCATATATTAGAAAATTATTATCGATGATGTTATAGCAATTAATATATGTACTATATTGGAGATTCATTTGGAGCGAAACTCTTTAAATACATGCTAATTGTAGCAAGATTTTATGTCTCAAATTTTAAAGACACAGAGGACAGTATTCTCCTATTTGATTTTCCACTATTAGAGCGGAAGGCTTATATGCCTCAACGGAACCATTATACTCAACTGATCTCTTATATAACCCATAATTATTGTCTATACAAATATAATATATTGAAAAGTCTTGTCTTTAATTTCATTTTAATTTAATTGCAAATCATCTACACCATTTAAATAATTATTCCACGTTCTTTACAACTGCCTATTTAATGATACACTCCACACACATACTCAACTATTTACATTTTATTCTCCTACATTTACCCCTTTTGCCGCACAGCCACATAACTTCTCTAATGACGTTCATTCCTTCATTTTATGAATTCTTTTTTCACACCAACACGGCCCTCATGAAGAGTTGTGTCCATCTTAACAACATTGACTTAAGAAATCATATACCTCTTTATTTTCAACAGACCATAGTTCTTCAAACACGTATTACGATTAACTACCGAAAATTTTGTTAACAATAAAAACCACTCAAGTAAGACCAATAATGCGTCTCAATCAAGACTTAAGATCCCTTTTAACCATTCCTCATACATATCCAACAAATTTTATTTGCACCAGTACCTATTCACAATGCACATTACCCAACTTACCTAACTAATCACAACATCTGCATTCATCTTCCCTCGAATACCAACATTAATAACTCTCTTAAATATCTTAACTCAGACACTTGTTTTTCCAGAAATTGCTCACATCTAACATAACTTCACACCGAGATTGTCCTCACTCACAACTATAACCTTACTTCTATCTATGTTTATAGCCTATAGCCAAACCCCATCCTATTTTACACACACGCTGCCTAAATCTCTCTACAATCCTCTCTAAAACTTCCTTATCTAAGATATATCACCACACACAAAACCAATTATCATACCGCATGATAATAGTGATGGGGCATACCTCCATCTCACTGACCTCCATTCTCCGAGTCATTCTAACACCAGTTCCTGCACCCCTCAATCTCTAATCTTTATTTCCTAACCCTACATCTCATATTACAAATAATTAGCCATAGGTGAGACATAAACTACATCCCTTGACCTCTCATTCATAAGCTACTATAATTAATAATTATATATATATTATATATATATATATATATAATATAATATATATATATATAATATTAAATATTGTATTTTATTATATTTTTTTTTTAAAATTTATTTAATATATATGATATATATTATATATATATATATATATATATATTATATAAATATTAATATATATATTATATAAATATATATTAATTATTATATATATTATTAATACATTAATATATATTATATATATTAATATATATATATATATATATATATTAGCCTCAATAGTATTACAACTAATATTAATAAATATTAATAATATATTATATAAATATACTTATAATATATATTATATATATATAATATATATATATATAATATATATATATATTATATAGATATTATATATATTTTAATATATATATATATAAATATATATATATACAGGTATATATATATATATTATTTATATATAATTATATAATATATATATTAATGAGTATTAATATATGATATGTATTAATATAAATAATACATATGTATAATATATATATATATATAATATATAATTAATATAATATATATATATATATATATATATATATTATAATATACAATGCTGTTCGTATAAAATGATTTATTTTAACTATTCGGAATTTTAAAATTTTAGGTATTGAAGCTATTTTGCGCATTTTTATTCAGTAAAAATGGTACATTAATAAATTATTATATCATTAAAAGATGAGCATCTTATTTAGCTTATATCCAATGCGTATTATTACTCGAAATATAATGGCAATATTATAAAGTTTGGATGAATCTATACAAAACAGGTTAAGATTGCCAATTTAGACAACAAATATATCACATAATATAGTAGTAATAAGTATATCTTTTCTCAATGTGATTATTCAATATATTATATATATAACATATCTCATACGAATAATACTTATTAATGGCTAAGAACATCACATAAGTTTTTATGAAATCTATAAATATAGGTGTTATCGCTAAAATAGCTTTTCAACATAATTATGCAAGAATAAAAAAGAATGTAATCAAATTATTCATATATTATTTATTGGCCATATAGCACCCTTAAACTCTTTGAGTACCAACAATTACATACATTTTAGGTACTAATGCCTATAAACAAGGTTTTTCATAAATAGTTATTTAACAATATTATAACATTGTAATCATCGTCATCCTCT
>JABUQX010009458.1:47500-52498 GCA_015478945.1 Trachelipus rathkii | reverse complement strand
TCCATTACCCAAATTCGCACTACTACCAGGAACTGCATTTTGATTCATTTGCGTCATCCCAGGTTGTCTTACTCCCCAACACCTACCAGCCACATGCCCTACCTTCCCACATAATGTACAGGTATTTCTTGGGAACCTGCACATCCTCAAAAAATGACCCTCAGTCCCACAATTCCCGCATACAGTCTTCCTTACATTCACACCTCTGACAATCTGTCTTACCCAATATCTGTACCTCGCACTGATCTTTGCCGTGAGCGTAGTCGTGCGCTCGTTGAGGGTCGTGCAGTTCATAGCCATTGGCCCACTGCCCACAACTAAAAACACGGCTCCATTGGCCCATTCTACTTCCGAAATCAAATTCCCATTCTTACCAGCACCTAAAACACTTCACATCCATACCCCCTGCATTCTCTCTGTTCCAAGTCCTATTCATATTCTCTCTCACATTCCCTTGATTGTACCCAACATTCTCTCTCATGTTCGTATTACCAACTGGTGTTCTGCTTGCACTCATCGCATTCGTACCTCCTGCATTCACCTGTCTTTCATTTTCACTTCCATAGAAATCTTCTAGGAACTTTACCATAACTTCATACGGATTTGCCTTCAGAGCATCCCTATACGACTTATACTGCGGCACTGGTGAAGCCCTTTCATTCATTCCCCTACCACTGTACACATCATGCCTCTCATACTCCTCTCTATCTCTTTCATTCTTCTCAAACTCACGATCTTCTACTATCTCACACATCCCTCCACTGCAATCGTTCCCTACTCCACCTCATTTTCTCTTTACGCCTCGCATTTATAAACTCCGCCACTGGAGGAGGGATCGTCTCCAGGAATTTCTTCATCAACATTTTGTTTTCATTTATCCCCTCATCCCCAAACTTCACTCGAGCCAATGTTTCCAACCTATGCGCATAATTATCCAATCTTTCATTCTTTCCTCTCCTAGCCTTATCAAAGTCATTCACCCGTCTATACTTTACACCCCCCTTAACTCTTTCAACCTGTTCCAACATTCTTTCCTTTACTACTTCATACTTCGGCTCACCCACACTCACAATAGCCTTGTAAAAATCATACATTCTCCCTTCCAAAAACTCACCTAACTCTTTAACCCAAAACACCTTATTTTCATCAAATTTTTCTTTACAGTAACTCTCATACTCTCTAAAAAATTCACACACATCCTTAGTTCCATACACATTATATTTATTAATCTTCGGAATGTCCCTAATAAGGACACTCTGTGCAACTTGAACATCATCTCTCGAGTCTTCCGACGTAGTATCCTCATCATAATTCTCATTCACTTCCTCATTCACACTACTATATAAAGAATCTATACTCTTACCTTTTGCTATCACTCTTCTTTCATGTCTTCTATTCTTCGACGTCTTCTTCTTCTTCTGATCCTTCTTCTCTTTTTTCTTTTCTTCTTTCTCCTTCTTCTTTCTATTTTTATCTTCTTTCATTTTCTCTTTATCCATATCCTTCTCATCCACATCACTTACAATCTTTTCCTCTTCCAAATCGCTCTCTCCCTTCTGTAAATCTACTATCTTCGGAGTAGAGGTTACTCTCTTTCGCGTCCCTTTCGTTCCAATCTCTTTTGCAAACCTCTTATTCAGTATATCATCCATTCTTGCTTCCATTCTCATTTCCATTTGTTTTTCTCTCTCCTGCATTCCTTCTTCCATCTCTCTCAGTCTATCAATTAAGTCCTCATTCTCCTTTTCTTTCTTCCTTAATGCCTCTTTCAGTCTCTCTACTTCCAATCCCAATCTCACTTCCTCAGGCGTAGCCATCTTACCTGCTATCGTCTATGTCCCCTAGGTCTTCCGTCCAGACGTCCCACATTATCCGCCACTGTCGTGGTTTTGAGGCCACAAACTATCTCTTTAGTGGTCGTGGGTCCTGAAAAGAAAACCAAAGAACAAAAACAAAAAATAAATAAACACAAAGAAAACTCAGGAAAAAAAAATCAAACACAAAAAACACAAGCAACCACACGTTTATTAAAAAAAACCACCACGGCAAGGTGACACGTAAGTGTAAGCCCCCTCACCACTACAAGGTAAACCGATACCGCAACCGATTCGAAAATATAATAATCAATGAATACCTGAATATTCACTGACTTCCAAACAAAACATTAAATCTAGAAAAAACGTAAACCTAAAATATATTTTCTTAATACTAAAAATATCCAATGCGGTTCTCCAATTCTACTCCTTCTTAATTCTCCAAAATCTATCTTTATTAGTCCTTTAATTTTCTATTTCGCTTTCAACAAGTTTCTACAAGTTTCCTCACAGTTCTCTAATCTCCTTCTCAAATCTGTGTACAATTCTCCACTGATACTCCTCCTTAAATCAATCAAGTTTCTTTCTACAATTATCCTCACAGTTCTCCAAAAATACTCCTTCTAAATTCTCCTTTCCATACAAATCTCTAAGAATCCTCTTTCTATCTTTTCCGGAATTCCTTTACCGGTACTTCTAACTCACTCTTTTCCTCTTTTCTCTGTCCTCTTAACTGTCAAAGTTGTGTGTATTCCGATTTTCGCTTGCTTCAAACAAGATCCAAAAAAAACTGCGGAGTAGAAAAAAAATATCGCATCATAGCAATTACATAAAAAATATAATAATAACAATAATAATAATAATAATAATAATAATAATAATAATAATATTCATAATTATTTAAGATTTTGTAACAATTATTCAAGATTTTGCAACAAATGAATAAATTAATGACTAATGAATTAAAATATAAATGAAAGAAAAAAAATGACTTTAATAACTAATATTGTATTAAAATACTAAATATTAATAAATACGAATGAAATTGAAATAATAATTATATAAAAATAAAAATACCCTCACTACAGCAAGGTGCTTACCTGGGTGGTTGACCCAGTTTTTTTTCTTTACACACGAAACAATTCACACGGAATCCTTCCCTCAAATTCCACTCGACGACACTCCAATCATTGAAATCAGACTACAAATAAAAAACAAATTTATACAACCAATCCAGCCTTCATAATAAAAAAGTCAATCAACAACAACATTCACACTTACCTCAACCAACAGAATGACAATTGCTGGCTGAATTGAACCTCTGGCCGCTGAACACAAGTAACCTCAGAATCGAAACGTCACCAAGAGAATCCAGACGCAAACTAAAAAAACATTAACCCATCAATCAATCATAAAAATAATAATAAATAAAAATAAAAATTTATAATATAGAAATAATAAATAATGATAATAATAATAATAATAATAGTAAATAATGTTATAATTACCTGTCACACGTAAGTCGTAGAAAAAGTGAAGCGTCGACTTTCGTTCTTGACGCTTTTAAAAGAAATCCAAAAAAAAAGTTCGAAACTTATATAAAAAGTCTATTGTCCTCTTTTTCGCTAAAAAACTTTTAACTAGAAATATATGAATATAATAAATAAACATATCTCATATAATAATAATAATAATATAATGAATAAATAATATAATAATACTATGTAATAAATTAATGAAATCAAATTAAATTAATTCACAATCAAATAAAACTTTCACTGAAATCCCATGTAATTCCGTGTTGACGTTCTAGAAGCACCCAAAAAAATTAAAAAAAAAGTTAAATTATGAGACTTAAAAAAAAATCCTAAACCTACACTACCACATCACAACCATAACCTTACTTTTATCTACGTTTACTTTCAAACCCCTCCTTTTACAACCCTGCCAAATCTCCTCTACCATCCTCTCAAACTCTCTGGCAGATTCCCACAAGAACCAAATCTCATCCGCATATAATAGTAGGGCACCCTCCACTCATCTCCATTCTCCATCATTCTAACACCATTTCCTGCCATCCCCACCTCGAATTCTTTCAATAACCCCATCCATATACAAATGAATAACCAGGAGCACATAACACAAAACGCCTGTCCACTCCGCTATAATCCTTGAACCAATCACATCTGAACCATTTATTTCTTACACACACTTCACTATCGTCATACATACTTTTTTCCATTCAGAAGCCTACCACCAAAACCATATATCACTAATAACCTGCCATAAACTTCCCTATTAATCCTATCTACGGCCTGTTGCAAATCCATAAAACCTTAAATAAATTTATCTTATTTCTGCCCTCTTTTCTCAATCATTGTTTAATGTAAAGATTGATCCACACATCCTCTTACCACTTCTAAACGCCACTTGTTCTTCACCATCAGTCCTTCAGTCACTCGACCCGCATTCTTTCGACCAAAATGCCAGCATATACCTTCCCTACAACACTCAATAAACTTATTCCCCTATAATTTCGAAGTTCCCCTTTTCTCCTTACCCTTATACAAGGATACTATTTACCGCTCTCCTCCAATCCCTTGGAACTATACCCTCCAATAAAACGCTTGTTACACAACTCCAATCCAATCAATCACCATCTCCCCTCCGCTCTTGATCATTTCACCAGTTAATTTCATCTATACCTGCAGATTACCATTCTTCAACTTTCTCACTCGACCCATTACCTCCCTCCTTACTAATAACCTCATCCCCAAAATACCTATTCCTTCTTGTACCATCAAACCCACACACATTCACTAACACCTCATCATTACTGTTGATATGTTGTGCAGATTTCGAAGTGTTCTGTTCCACACTCCCCTCACATCCCTTTCATTCCATTACAAAAGCACCATCCCTATTCATTATTGCTAAGCAGATTCCCTTATTCTCATTCTTAACCTTTCGGCGCTTCCTTCAGAAAGTCCTATTCCCTTGATGTTCCTCATTCATCCTCCTCCAAACTGTTCATTTTACCTCTTGTTTCTCCTACGTATGCACCTTTGAGTATTTCTTTTTCTCCTTATAGAATTCCAAGCATCTTTCTTTTGAAACTCATCATTTGCTTTTTACATCAAACCACGCTTCTTTTTTACCGTTAACCGCTGTCATCACCTCTTCA
>JABUQX010009458.1:27500-42500 GCA_015478945.1 Trachelipus rathkii | reverse complement strand
TTTTGACTATCCGGTATCCGGCCGGATTTCTTGGTTATCCGGCCGGATAACGCGGATAAATTACTTCCCTAGTAGGTTCTTCCCCATCAGAAATATTTCCAAAAAATAATTTTGAAAAATTATATAATATATAGTATATAATATATATATATATATATATATTATATATATATAGTATATATATATATATATTCATATATTTATATAATTTATATATATATAATATATATATATATATATATATATATATATTATTATATATATATATATATATTATATATATATATATAATTATTGTTAGAAATTTTCGCATGTTGGGTACCAATGTTTATATTTTATTTAATTCATCATTATGTTGATGTATGGATATATCTAAAATATTGTTATATAATATATTTATATAAAATTTTAAAATTTATGGTAAAAAATATTGTATTTATAAATGGAATTAAGCTAAACCGAAGAACATGGTGTTAATTAAGCAATTTTTACCGACCACATTTTATTCTCAACGTTTTAAGTATTGTATTCTAAATAAGTAATTACCCCACTTGCTTATTTAAAAACGTTTTTAGGGCATTGGTATTTATTTTACCAGTATATATATAATACGCACATTCTCAGAAATTTAAAAAAAAAAAAAAGCACGAATTTATTCTCATGTTACCGGGCGCCTTCAGTGATACAGAATATAAAAATCGGAGCAATGTCAGGGGCACAAAACCTTGATAAATGCCAATGTTGGAAAATAAATAAACGTGCTGCTATTTAGGAAAAGTGGTGCTACGAAATAAATGGTTCAATAATTCGGATTATAATTTATAGGAAAATCGAGAACAAATTATTATCGATCTTGGGGGAGGGAATCGGTCGATTAATAGTAAACTCAAAAAATATGCATTTATAAATATTGATTAAATTTTTACATTCAGAAATAAAAGAAACCTGTTAAAAACATGATCCTTTGAAGAAAAAAAAAAAAGAATTTTTTTTCGGTGTTGCTACATCAAACGTACCAAGATGGCGCAACGTGAAAAAATATGTGGACTATAATAAATTTTGGCATTCCACTGAACTTCCACAATTTTTTTTTGGTAGTCCTCTAACTGCGGAATGATACAGGCATTCCGCTAACTGGCAATTCCCCAAACACATTTTTTCAAATTATCGCAATTGCAATTCTCAATTTATTTTGGTATTCGCTACCGCAATTGCGGAATTACGGAACGTCCCACCTCTGAGATTATATATATATTATATATATATATAGTATATATATATATATATATATTATATATATATTATATTATATATTATATATATATATATATATATATAATATATATATATATATATATATATATATTATATTATATATATATTTATATATATAAATATATATATATATCATATTATAGGTCAGCCTCAGAATTAGATGTCCCCATGTATGTAAAAAACTAATGAAAACTACGGTAAAACTGAATACAGTTTTTGAAATCAGCGGCACAATATAATGGAGGTAAATGGAGATAATAAAGTGAGATTTAAAAAAAAATTTAAATTAATAAATAATAAATAGGGTTTCATGTACGATAAAATATAAATCGCTCGTTCCCCCAAATTTTCGCGTTCAAAAGTCATGAGTCCCCCAATATTTTCCTTTTCAATGTTAGCCGATATACGACGCGCACATGCGCGCATGCGCCTGCGCGCGCGGCGCGCACAGGCCACACACACACACACACACACACGCGATGACAGCACACACACACACAACACACACGCACACACATAGATATTTGCATTTTAGAGAAAATTAAATTTTTTTGATCGACGCTACTTAGAGCCTCATAATATCCAATTTTAATTTTTAATTTAAATTTTAACTTTAAATTTTTAACTTTAAATTTTTAAACCCCAAATTTTCTTAGTTTACCCCTAAAGTAATTGGAAAAGATATAAGGAAACATTTTTTTTTTTATGGGTAGCGATGTTAAATTAAGTTTTGAAAGCCGTACGATTATAATATTTTTTGGCGTTATTTATTAAAAAAAATTAATAATTATTAATTTTTTTGTTCTTGCATTAAATGCTGGAGATGAATTCTAAAATATATTAAGTTTTTTATGTAGATAATAGTGTTTTTTTTTTTAGATACAGGGGGGCCCCTAATCTGGAGAATGGCCATATATATATATAATATATATATATATATTCCTATATATCATATATTATTTATATATTATATATATTATATATATATATATAGTATTATACATATATTATTATATTATATATAATATATATATAATATATATAAATCCCGGTATAGGCGGTCGGGCGGGGTGACGTTTGGCACTTTAGGTATAACTCGTCTCCCCACTTTCCCCCTAAAACACTTTTTGGATTTTTTTTTTTCTGAAATCAAGGCCCTATAGTAAGGTCATAAGCACACAAAAAAAATAATGTAATTCTAAAAATAGTTTTATTAAAGTTTAATAAAGCTCAATTTAGACTCAGTTTGAAGGGGGGAATCGGACCACGCAATTGTGGGGTTGAATTGGGCATCTTTTTAAATTCTCTTTTGTATAAATTCAATTTTAATATTTTAATTTTACTTAAATAGATTGTTTATATATTAAAATTAATAATAGTATTAAAATTTCAATAATGATAAGATAAAATGGAATAAAAAATGTGGCGGCCATATTCAACAAACCCGATTTGTGGACAAATTTTGACACTTTTTTGAAATCATATTTTAAGGAAACTGTTTATTTATTTAAATTAGCTTAAAGTTATAAAATGTCAATAATAATAGGCTACATCACCAATTTTTATGGGTTTGGTGGGCCCAATTCCCCCATCATCAATTTTTATCGGGGGGGGGGGGGATGAAATCGGGCCCAAGTTTAGACCCAGCGATTTAAAAACACTATGCAACTGTTTGGAACAAAAATTTTTAGTTTGTGCCAACGTTTAAAAGTAACATACTCTAATCTGGTATACAACTGAAAAAATATATAAATTAATCTGGTCCATAACTTTTCAAATTTAAAACAAAAAGTTAAAAAAAACTCGCATTTTTCAATGTGAAATTCTTTTAAGGACATTTTATACCAATAATTATTAATAATTTTTTTAAAAATATAATATAAAAACTTTCTAGAATTAAGATCTAAATAAAACTTGTAGTAACCACGCGACGGAATGGAAAAATTTTTTTTTTTTATTAATTTAGTTCCATCGACACTGATTCGCCGACGCTATATACAGACATGTGCGGATATCGGTATCCGGGCTATCCGGCTAATTCACTATCCGATATCCGGCCGGGATATCCGGTTACCTTCCAGCCGGATATCCGGTATCCTGCTATCCGGCTAATTCACTATCGGCCATCCTAAATATATTAATATATATTATATATATATATATATATCTACTCAACCTTTTCCCCCCTAAATGAAAATCCCTGCCTACGCCGATATATATATATATATATTATATATATAATATATAATATTATATATATATAAGTATATATATAATATTATATATATATATAGTATATATATATATATATTGTTATATATATATATATATATATATTATTATATATATATATTTATATATAATATATATATTTATATATAATTATATATATATACTATATATATATATATATATATATTATAATATATATATTATATATATATATATATATATATATATTATATTATATTATATATATATATATATATATTATTTTTATATATATATGATATATGTATATTATATATATATATATAATATATATTATATATATATATATATATATATATATATATATATATATATAATATATATATTATTATTATTATAGATATATATAATATATATATAATAATATATATATATATATAATATATAAATATATATATATATATATAATATAGTTTCAATTGATTTTCAAAAATGTGCATTTATTATTAAAAAAAGTGGACAGAAATTGTATACATAGAATTCATTTGCGATCACGACAAAGCTTTTGAATTTATTAGTAAGAAAATAATATATAATACTATTTTTCTTAATAAATAAAAAATAAGTCAATATTTTACACTTAGCATATAAATTATAAAAGTGATTTTAATTATTTCACTCTCACACACACTATATTTTTTTTTGTCATCACAGCATAATTACAAACAGAGTATAGTTATCTTCTTTGGTATACATAACGTAATACATTTGTGTGTATTGATTTAGAAACTCTCCCAAAATAAATCAATAAGTCAGAATTACATTTGATGCTCTCTCTCCCTCCCACAGTAATAGATATATAATTTCTTTACAAGACTTATGGTAAATAGGAAAATTTTCTGTAATTAGGGTATTCATGGTGTAAGTTCGTGCCGAGAATCTTTTGGAGGAATGTAGCAAAATTGGAAAGCCAGAAGTATTGACGTGGAACTAATACTTAACCATCGCTGGAAGGGACCTCCTCATAAGGTTCTCAATCTCTGATGGTAACTATATCAGGAGGAGAGGTAATGTAATGTTTCTGTTTGCCAACAAAACCATGTGGAACTCAGTGGGAGAGTTGTTTGACTGTTGTTTTTTTGAAAATAGGGAGGTTCTTCTAAGATATATATATTCGAGTTTTGTGAAGCTGAAATGGTTTGATCAGGTGAGCAAGTAGCTAAAGAACCGCCAATGAGTTGGGGCCGAATAACCTTTCCAGATTTCGATGGTTCGGTTTTGGGGAGTAATTTGCTCCACTATTGCAAGGAAGTTATCATCGGTGTGGGTGTGGACGTTTCTTCTCCTTCCATCTTTCTTTCTGCAATAAATTTCATATATATATATATAATATATATATTAATTATATATATATATATATATATATATATTAGCGCTCTTGGTGGCCGTACGGCCGACGGAAAATAGAACATTTATATTGTATATATATATATAGTATATATTATATATATTATATATTATATATTAGTATATTATTATATATATATATATCATATATATATATATATATATATATTAATGGGGGTTGTGGGGGTGTATGTGAGAATATATGCTAATAAAGCAAAATAAACATAGCGACTCAAGGCCTTCAGTATGTGTCGCAGGGTTGTGGAGTCGGAGTCGGGGAGTCGGTAGTTTTGAAGAGAGTGGAGTCGGAGGTCGGCAATTTTTTGAAGGGTGGAGGTCGGAGCGGTATATTTTGAGAGGTGGAAAGTCGGAGTCGGAAGTCAAAGTCGGTAATGTTTCTTTTTCCAAAAGGGTGGAGTCGGAGTCGGTTAAATTTCAAATAAGGGTGGAGAGTCGGGTCGGTAATTTTCAAGAGGTTGGAGTCGGAGTCGGAGTTGGAGTCGGTAATTTTAAAGAGGGTGGAGTCGGAGTCGGAAAATTTTTGAACCGACTCCACAACCATGATTGTGTCGGCCACATTTTAAAAGATACTTTCTACAATAAAATAAATTGTAGAATTAAACATTTCCTTTTAAAATGTATAAAACTACATAATCTCTATCAGCAAATATAGTGCTATGGAGCACAGCTAGTATTACAGCTATTATTGGTGTATTATGGCTCCAAGCTCTTACCACCCCTTCTCTCATATAACATGCTCCACCAACACCAAATCACAAACCCTCTGACACACTTGAAACAAACATAAACGGCTTCAGAAATGAGCCAGCTGAATTGTGCTAATATTGATGCAATATACGTCAGTATATCGATTGTTATCACAACGAAATCAATTTCCCAAGTATGCTTTACTTTAGTCATTGTGTATCTCTCTCTCGATACAACATTTAGGACACTTTAAAGGGGACTAAACCTCAATCTCTCAACAGTGTCATTCTCAAAAGAAATAAACAGTTAATTTATATTACTGAATGGATATGGTTTGATGAAAGGATTATTCTTTCAATGGACTTTATTTTAATAATTTGTAAGAATGCTCTCGTTTCACATTTCCATGTCAGTGTGACAACAATCTAATTACCAATATAAGTAACCATTCCAGGCTTCTTTATCATACATTTCTGATTTTATTATCCTTCTTTTATATATTAAAGAAACATCCAGATTTGTGTCACAAAAAATCCAAGTGGGTCGCAGTGACAAGGGGCCTCAATAAAGACCACCACATTAACAATCTAATCTAACATCCAGATTAAAGAATATGTGCAAGAAAAGTCTTTCACTTGACAATTTAAGAATTTACCTGGTCTTAATATTTCTTTTTAATATAAATAAAATTTAATCTCGTTGGTTGAGAGTAAGTTTAATATGTTTTTTAATCTTTTCTGAAGAGTACCGTAATTACAATTAAAATTAAAATTCCAAGCATCCTATAACTTACTTCAAAATTTACAATTATATATAAGGTAAATTTTTTTTATGGGAAACTTCGGTCATGTTCCTTAAATTTCATAACCTTATAAGTTCCCTTGTAAAAAAACTGTATACGCTTATACTACCCCAAAACGCACAGAATAAAACATAAAATTGAAAAAAAAAGCGACTGTTTTGATTTCCCTATAAAATGAAATACACAAAACACTAAAATTAAAAAAAAGATACCTGAAATTTAACAGAAAATAATATTACTTTTAAACTCTACATGTTTTCACTTAATAAAATCTATGTGTGACACTTAATAAACACAATGCAGAGAACTTGATTTTTCATTATTTGAATAACATACACTGTTATACAGGAAAACACGAATGAACTAAAAATAGTTAATACCCTAATGGTGAGCTGTAAGCCGATTTTGTTAGCGCGGACCCGTTATTATTATATTCATACTTAGAAATTCAGATTATCTCACGAATGTTGCATACGACGAGGTCAAAGAATACTTATTTTTCTTGCGCCATTGAATATCCCACGAACTGCACTAACTATATATGTTGCGTGGCCGTAATTTTGCTTTATCACATTTGTACAGACAGTCGAGGTCACTCTTCACACCAGTGCTTTGCAGATACATCTAGTCAGCCTTCACATCAGTCACATCGAAAAGGACACACTCCATACTTATCAGATAATCTCCCCCCTCAACAGTTGAGAAATTCCCGCCATTGACCGACTCCACTACTATAACTATTCAGGTTCGCGCTTCCTTCACTCCATCGAGAGCCGTCTCCTATTGGCACAACGATCGGTCACAGTGCCCCTATTCATTCTTACCATCGCAAACATGTTCAGTAGTAGCTGTCCTAGGTGAGCGCTACGTGTGCCACCATTAAGGCGTATCCGACCTTCAGAATGTTATCACGATCTTCACGCACATGCACCACACCTCTTTTAGTGCTATCTCTTATCTTGTGTTAAGTTGGTCCTGTCTTATCACACTAATACCTCGGCAAAGCTGAGAAGTTGTGAAACGTAGTTGTTACTTGAATAAATTACGGTACAGAGTCAGTTATCACCGCGATGAATTACCGACAATCTAGTATGACTCATTTGGGTCCCATACAGAATAGCACACCACACGACTTCAATTCGACAGTGGTTGATACGCGCTTTTTCATGTAGCTTCACCTTTAAAAACCGCTTGCATCACACCTTTTCATTTCCAACCATTCCCGGAGGTTCACAACATTTGGAAGGGGTTATTCTTATAGCATTCATCATGCGTCTTTCCACATGCCTAACAACCATCCCAATTATCTTAATGAAGATTTCATTAAATGTTACTTACAAGGAGGTAAGCCGTTGTTCACGAAGCGAACCAGCCGCTCCCCTCCCCCCCTCTCATTTATGCTCAGATTGTTATACCGGTTTCCATCTCTCGTTCGATATTGAATAAAGTGGTGTTTCCTGACTGCTGGAAGCTGAGTTTAGGGGAATACGTCATGTCTGGCCTCTGTCAGCCCAAATACCTCCTGCACCAGTAACGTCCAACATCACTATATATACCTTAAATATAATTACTGATATATATTATATATAAATATAACTATATATATATATATATATATATAATATATATATCATATTAGTTTATATTACTAAAATCATAATTATAGAATATAGCTATTCTATCAACTTCTATATAATTAATATATATTATCTATTTACTCGATAAAGCTTTTTGTTGTCGGCACACAATACCTTCTTTCTACACTATCTCACTTAAATCCCGAATAATTTCTATTCAGCAAATGGATGTTTTTAATTGTAACTTTTCCCTCCCAATCGTTTGTCAAGCCTCTGACAACCCAAACTTACAATAAACACAACACCATAACTGATCTCCTTTCCTTTTCCTTGCACTCACTATCGTCCACTCCCCTCAACTTTCCGAAATGCCAACATCCCAGCCCTCTCTTCAATCAAACACTGTTATTTTTTTAGATACTTGATGAGAAAAGAAACTCTCAACTATTTCCACTCTCTTCTCATCACCATGATCTGAAACTAACTTCCTGTCTCCTTCTCTCCACGATCACACTCTCCTCTTCACTCTTAACATACATCCAACCAGTCACTTCCATCAAACTTTTTTTCAGCCCTAAAACGTACTATGTCCTCCTATGTGTTCCAATGAAGTTCGTTCAGTACCAAGATTGGGGCCATCTTTACTAATATCACTCCTGAATATTCTACCTTATGATGACTTAGGCTTTCTCACTCTAGTCATATTCTATAGTGATATCATAACTTCTCTTAGTGTTTCTAGAAGAAAGAATCAAATGTTAAATCTTCAATCACAATGTTCTGTTTATTAATCCGTTCTTCCTTTTCCTCCACCAGCAAATCCAATCTTCACTATCAACCCACATGCTCTCTCCCTACATTGCCTTCAGACAGCCTTACAATATTCCTCTCCCCAAAATTGGAAACACATTACCCCGTCACTATCGTCTTGCCTTTCCAAAGTCATCCAACGTTCACAGTCTGGTATTATTTGAATGTTCACTAAATGACACCGTCAATATAGGATTTTCTTTAATTAAAACACCCTAGATTAGATACAGCTGCTGAACAACTCCACGCCATCTACCATTTCTCCTAGATCTCATTTAACAGCGCCATCACACCTACTCACAACGCATGTTAGAAATTTCTCCCAACACACGACAACTTGAAGCTCCTACTGAGCAGAACGGTGCATTACTCCCCCCTGGCCAGTATATACCCGTCCTATCTAAATCATCATTTAGATTAATGCAGAAAGTCGCAACTCTCTTTCAAACATCCTGATCTTTCTGGGAGGTTTGACACGGACCACTACCATAAGACCTATGGAAACCATAAGTTTTATGATACGAGTTTTTCTTCACAACTTTATGGCTTGACTTCTTTGTTCAAACTTAAAATCTTAAAACCATCTAGAATTCTCGGTACTCTTTCTTTAATTCTGGTTCTACGTGTCTCTTCCATCCTTTTGTTGTCCCTCCGATACATCAACACTACATAAAAACACCTATCGGTGTTTACAAGAATTTTTCTTTTCAAAGTCTTCACCTAATAAACCGTCCCCAGCATACGCTATGTGCCACCCATAAAACCCGCGCAGAGCCCGGGACAGGTAGCTATTTTGGCAACCTATGTCAATCGATGTTGGCTTCAAAACATAACGCAACTTAACAACATCCTATGGTCTTTCCACCGACTTGGAGACTGAAAAGATTTTTCCGTCCTTTCTTTCTTTCTATACGAAATTCCTCCGACTTAAGATGTACACTTTCACTTCCACATCGCAGCCACTAAGCCACGACTGTCTAATGAGGGTACCTCACAATTTCATCAACGTTTATCACCGATCCGAAATGGCTGCTGCAGAAGCTACAAATCTCCCACATGATAGTGATTTCGAGGCTTAAGGACCTAAACATGGAGGAGTGCATACCGAGATTTTTTACTTTCAGCCTTAAAATTAATAAAACTTGATTGAATTCTGCTTCTTCATGTGTATTTTTCACAGCAAGGACACTGCCCTTAGGAATTACCGTATTCTTCAAACTCAAGAAACTCAAACTGTTTATTTCAATCCTGAATATTATAAAATCTGTCTCCCCCTCCCACCTGTAGACCCCAAAAACAAAATTATTTTTTCCTTGCAATTTCTGGCATTTTGCAATAAATGCCAACTACACCTTTGCTTTTACCTCTTCCCTCTTTAATATCCTTCTGAAGACACAATGTCGCTATATTTTCTACATAAATCTGAAAGATAGTGAATAGCATCAGAATCTAATTCCACTTTAGACGATTTCGGAGCTATTCCTTCTTCTCCACTCCCGCCAACTGATTTATGTCAAAGGTGTTGCATATATATATATATAATACATATATATATATATATAATATATTATATATATATATATATTATATATATATATATATATATATATATATATATATAGTATATATATATATATATAATATATATATATTATATATATATAATATACACATATATATATTTCATTACCCGCTTTCTTTCCCCCAAGACTGGGTAGGGAGCGTAACATGCACCGGAAACAAAAAAGTACTTAGAAGAATATGAGCAAGTCGAAAAGAAAGCCCAGTCTTACCGCCTTCCTTTATACCTTCAAAATGAGAACTCCGTCGCAAAGTCAAGAAATTCATTCTAAAGCTTCCCCCGGGACCTAGACGACGCCTTACTATGGTATACTCGCTCAATGTGAGGTCATCCCTTGGCCCAGGCGGGCCACAACCATACTCACTCGCAGAACCCCGCCATTCGCCCTCCTATTAATGCACCTTTCTTCTCGCCTCTGCAAACTGCACAATTTCTCTCCTCCAAGCCATTCCTTAACTTACTGAATCCACTTTTTCTTCCGGCTCTTCCAACCGGTCAATTCCCAGCACACTCACAGAGGGCACTAAACAATCCGTTTAACACCACCGACTATATCCATCCCTTCCCACATGACGAAACCAATCTCCAACGGTAGGCTTTTATCAATTTATTCTTGTCATTTACCCCCCTTTCTTCACACCACCACACCTAATTGTTCCATTCCTCAATTTATCCATTCTTCTCACACCTAACACAGCCCTAAGATTGTCCATCTAAGCGCATTGTACTTTAGATCCGATAACTGTCTTAATTCCAGACCATGTCCTCGCTATTATACCATTAACACAGGTCAACAAGCATACCCTTATTAAGACCTAGCACACTGCAAACTAGCCCCTTTACATTCCCAACGAATTTAATGCCACAGCCCACCGCTTCCTGCCCATTCACGATCTTTCCTACTACACTCTGCATCATCCATTCCCTTCTCATCCAACATATATCCTAATTATTTAAGCTCAAACACTTGTTCCAACTGCTCACCACCTAACATAACTTCACACCGAGGACTGTCCTCACTCACAACCATAACCTTACTCTAATCTACGTTTACTTTCAAACCCCTTCTTTTACACACCCTGACAAATCTCTCTCCTATGAGAAACAGGCGTTCATGAGATATTGTGCCACCACAGCAGGCCGGATCCAGAGGTCCTTCAGAAAAAATGCGTCAAAACTATTTCTAATGTCCGTTTGGTCCTAGCAATCTAGCAGGAGATGTCTTGTGTCGTCATTGTCTGGGAGGGACATCTTTGACAGTGGAGGAGCGAGCGTTATGAATTTTATATTTATATTCTTGAGGAGAGGGATGGTGCCCAGAGCGTAAACGGGACAACATTCCTCTGGTTTGATTGTCCAAAGTTTGTTCTGTGATGGATATTTCGGGCGGGAGTGCCTGGAGTATGGTGTATTTGGATATGCGGAGATCGTTCCTTGGGTTAACTGATTGTGGATGTGTTTAATGATGGGAGTATCTGGGGTCGTTTGGGGGAGCGTGTTATAAATGTTTGAGTAGTACAAAGCTGGTGTGATCCTTTTCCTTCTCGGTGAAAGAGCATGTTGTAATATAGGATGGAATGGGTAGTCTTTTGAAAGAGACTTGTATAATTGGCAGATCATCATGTCGAGATGGGCACTCACTGGAAGAATTTTTGCTTCGGTTAGTAAGTGATGGACAGGAGTGGAGGGGAGACATCCTGTTATAATTCGAAGAACTTTATTTTGTTGCTTATTGGACTGTGATATTGCTGGCGCCCAGGCTGGTGATGCATAGTTTAAAAAGGGACGGATGTACTGCCTGTATGCTATTGAGAGGGTTTCTTTGTTTTGGCCAAAAAAATTTCCAGTTAATGTTTTCATCGCATTTAATTTATGTGCTGCTCTTGATGTAATTTTGTTTATGTGGCGTGTAAATGTCATGTGTGTATCGAAGGTTAAGCCCAAGACAATGGGTTGTTTATGAAGAGGAAGTCTAATATTTGAAAGAAACACATTTGGATGGATGTTGGATTCTATTTTATCTAGTGTAAGTAGTGTTATAGAGGATTTCTGAGGAGAGACAGTCATTCTATTTGTTGATAGACATTGTTCAATATTGCTGTAGTTCTCTTCTTGCTGTATTTATAGAGGAGTTTTGGGCTATGATTGTTAGGTTATCTGCATAGTTGCTGATTTTTTATAGATGGAGTTTAGGGTTGGGGTGGGTCATGCGTTAAAAGATTGAATAATTTGGGTTATAGAATGGCGCTGTGGGGGGGAGACTCCATAATATAGTTTTATGCGCGGGAAGTGTGGCGTCCCTGTATGACTCCAACTGTACGTCCGGATAAGAAGTTTGCAATTATTTTCTTGTCATCATTGATATTTATTTCTGTATTTAGTACTTTATCTATTAAGAGGTGACGTGAAACTGTATGGAAAGCCTTGTTTGTGTTTATGCCTACTAGAAGAGTACGTTTGGGTGGTAGGACTTGGTTAAATCCTGTGAGAATTCTCTGTGTTAAATTGGTTAGTGATGTAGTGGTGGATTATTTTTGTCTGAATCCATGTTGGATATCTGTATGAAGCTCGGTTATTGGGTGATTTGTTAGGTTTTAATATGGGGATTATATGTGCGTGTTTCCAGAAAGTTGGGATAGTGTTAGTTTGCTAAGCTGTGTTGAATATTTGGGTTAGCTTTTCTATGGCGTTTGTTAATAAGTGTTTGAGGAGAATATTGGATATCTTGTCGGGACCCTCTGCTTGGGAGTTTTTGAGGTTTTTGGTGTTAAGCACTTCTAAAGAAGTGAATGTGTGATTTTCTAAGTTGTTCCTCAATTTTTTAAGTCGTTTAAATTGTTAAGTTATTTGTGCGGATTTGTAGGTTTATGGTTCATTTTGGAATAGTGTGACATAGTGATGCTGCATTGATTACTAGGGCTGGGGATTTTATTATTTTGTTTACAGATGGCTTCGTGTGTTGGTGGGGGTTGTGTTTGTGATGTATCAATTTTTTTAATTGTTCAGTATAATTTTGTTTTATTGGTTTTATGGCTTATTGTTCTGGTGTAATGTTGCCAAATTTTATTCTTATTTGAGTTGACTAAGTTATTTATTCTATTGTTGAGGGCTATGATTAGGTTAATTTGGTCTTGATTTGGCTGTCTGCGTTGCCGGAGGGAGTTTCTTTTTTGCTTTTTAAGGGTGTTTATCTCTGGTGAAAATTGGGATTAAAATGTTTGCGGTAGCCCTGGGGGAGATGTATTTTTTGGATGCTTTTAGTATAGTTTTATTGTAGTGTTGGATTACTTTGTCAAGAGATGGAAAGTTGACTATGTGGAAAGATTGAAATTCTTGTTCTATAGATTCAGTGTAGGCTTGCCAGTTCGCTTTCTTGTAGTTGGTGTAAGTTTTATTAAAAGATGTGTGTGGATGGGGTATTTATGTTGAATTGCAATTCATATTGGAATGTGATTAGAGGATGAGAGTATGAACGTTTCTGCCATGTTTAGCTAGTGACTTCGTTATTCTTTGGGGGAGGAACACGCACAGTGAGCAATGGGGGATGGTGGCAGTTTCTGATTATGTTGAAATGGTTGTCGAGTAGTTTGGTAATTCTCTTCTCTTACCGGATACGAAATTTAATGGGATGTTTTTTTATGAAGTGTTTCACCTCTGTGGTGTGTGTGGTGTGTGTATGTGCTGGTGTGTGTGTGTGTGTGTGTGTGTTATGTGTGTGTGTGTATGTGTGTGTGTGTGTGTGTGTAATAAGTCATGCAGGGTGATGGGAATTGAAGTCCCCGACCAATATCAAGAGATTATATTGAGTTAAAGGGGATATAGAGTCTGGACACAATAATCTTCCTAGCGGCAAGTGTTAAAAAGGTGTTATCAAGATTTTTACAACTTCTATTGATGGGCTATGCGTGGATGCTACGGACGTTATAATTGTTCAGTAATCCTAGTCTGTGGTGTGATTTGCAGGTGTAAATGATATTTGGAAATTTTTGTGTATGAGAGTGACTAGGCTATGTTTGGATGGAACTTTTCTTTATTAGGATCTACCGTGTAGATTGGGAAATTCAGAGAGGTAAGTGTTGTTGGGGTGAGGTTAGATTCCTGTGTTAGTGGCTATGTGTATAGTTGAATTTAATTAAGGTGCATGGGGAGTTCTTTTACTTTATCTCTATAGTCTGCTTGTTGGATCTTTAATATGGGTAGTACTATGCAATTAAATTATGTGGAATTGAGGGGCATGCTCGCTAATTTCTTTAGTTACGCGAGAGGTCTCCCACATGATGTTGCCAGGACCATCTCTGGAGATAATTGATAGTTGCTGGGATTTCTTGTAGATTTAATACCCTGTCGCATTTTAAGTGGAACAACCAGAGTTGGCAGGGATGTCTGCACTTTACCTGAGGGCTTGTCGCTCTCGGTGAGTGATTTAATACACTATTGCGTCCTGATAAGCCAGCCTCTTGGGCACACCATGACATGTCAAATGTACTACTAGGACGATTCCAGCTAATATAAGGATTTTATCGAGCATACACCGGGCTGAACGCACGCTCACGTGCAGAGACACTGGTAGAAAACGATAGAAATGTGCCGAAAATCATGACTGACAATATCAAGAAGTGCCCATCGTC
>JABUQX010009458.1:15000-20000 GCA_015478945.1 Trachelipus rathkii | reverse complement strand
ATTTACAAAAACCCACCCAATCCCCAGTCTAATCGCAAAAGTTCTCAGGCGAGCGCCAGTCGTTGGGTTTTAACAGAGAGGGAAGATAAATATAGTTGTACAGAACAGAAGAGGCCAAGGGTCCACAGAACAGCAAGTAGCTGGAAACGAACAATCTTGGCGATTCGCAATACTCACGCAGAATTCGTGCGAGAGCAGCCCCTTGTGCTACGAGGGCGATGCAAGGGTGGAGGAATGCGAGAGGTCAACTCCCGCGAGCAATCTGCCGCCGTAGTACTATAGAAAGGATATTAAGCGCCAACGTCAGGTCGCAGAGATCAGAGGCCAAGGAGTTTGAAGGTAGGGACAGTTATATTAGTCTCTTAAGCTTGTAGATCAAACCATATCCAATAGAAGGGTGGAGTCCAGCCCAAATGTGAGAACAGTAATCCATACAAGGGCGAATAAGGCCCGTATATAACTGGATCAGCTGTGCAGAGGAAAAAAATTCCGCAACCTGAATACAACTCAAGCTTATTTGAATCTACCTTAGTGACCGTTTTGAATTATAAGGTTTCCTAGATAATTTGATGTTTATGTTAAGACCAAGAATGTTGATGTTATTCACAGGAGAGACGTTAGAGCCCGTCGAAGGAAGAATAATAAAGTCGAGGTGTTTTGAGAGGAGATGTAAAAGTTGAGAGTGTGGTTAAGAGTTGAATTTTACAAGATTGCAGGACCCAACGGGAAATCCATCCAGATCGGGCAAGAATAGAAGTCGGAAAGCTTGAAGACGAGAAGGCAACTCTAGATGCAAAAGAGGGAGCAGATTTGAAATGAGTTTAAGAATGGAGAGTTGAGTCATCTGCATAAGAGTGACGGAGCTCGAAATGGAGCTGAGAGCTCGTTAGATGAAAGTGGTAATATGTGTGAGAGACGGAACAAAACCTAAAGAACACCACAGTTAACAAGGAAAGGGAAAGAACCTCCATCACACAAAGTGCTGATATGGAGCGATCGAAGAGAAAACTAGACAAGAGGAAGCAAAGAGAAGGAGGAAACCCAAGGAAGGGAGCTTAGAGAGCAGTTGACGCGTGCCACCCGGTCAAAGGCCTTGGATATGTCAAAACGCGACCACGCAGGACTCGCATATCCCTAAGGCAGAGAAGACCATAAATCGTGAAGATTAGGAAAGTCAGTATGTCACCAGTTGACCTCGAACGAAAGAAAGGAATGAGACTCCAGATGATCCAGGAAGTGAGAAAGCTTAAGAAAGAGTTTCAAAGATTTTAGATAGAATACAGGTGAGAGCTATAGGGCGGATAGTTAGAAGAATCAGAGTGGCTACCTTTTTTCCGCATCGTTGGACATGTATGCGCACTTCCAGCAACTGAGAAAAAGTATTAGTATTAAGACATAAAGTAGAGTTGAACGAGGACAAGCGTCAGCTCGAAGGCACACTCCCGTCAAAACACTGGAAGGAATCCATCCGGCACTAGCACTATCCTGGACGTTCATAGAATCAGATCCCATGCACACGATCATGTGTAATGACAGGTAAAGACATGGGACACCTGAGAGACGAGAAGATAGGAGAGGATGCCAGAATCGTCCAGTGTAGAATTGATGAAAAAAAGGAGGCCGAAGAGAATGGCCTTTTCAGAAGGAGAGGTTAGCAACAGACAAAACCGTCAGAGTGAATAAGGGGAGGAAAGGCAGATTTACAAAAGGGTAGAGATGTTTTTGGCAAGGGCCAGAAATTTTAACAGTAGAAACCAAGCAGGTTGCGCCACTTTCTTTTAGTAAAATGTACGCTCAAGCCGACGAATAAGTATCCCGCAACGATTCCGAGCAGAATTGAAATAAATAAGAGTGAGTAGGAGAACGAGATTTCCATGCCGATTACGCAATGTCTCTCTGCCTGGCATGGGGCGAGAACAAGCTCCACGAACATGGATTTGAGAGAGAGAATGATTTTATTGAAGATTGAATGAACGTGCGTCATCCCATCAGTGATACGGCCACCACCTTTCAGCGGGCGACCGAAGCATCGCAGAGTCAAGCAGATTCATCCAAGAGTAGTTGCCCAAAAAACAACGCAATGCCCCAATTAGCCAACAAGAGTCCCAGAAATTAACGGTTAGGGGAATGGGTGGACTGCTGAGAAAAAGTATTTAGATTAAGACTATAGATTGTGGTCAGATTACCAATAGGAGGAAAAAATGTCGATATTTATAACGGAGAAGGAGAAGCTGGTGAAACATAAGTCCAGCGTATTCAAAGAATTGGATTAGACGATCTGGATATGTGATAGGTTCCTTAATTAACGGCAGATCGTTCGAGAATGCTGAATGTTTTAGGGGCTCCCCCCACCTACATCAGTGGAGAGAGCCCAACCACCGGCTGTGTCGTACGTTTGAAATCCCCTAAATAGAGGACCTCAGCATTTGGGTGAGGGGAAGAAGTAACATTCTCATGAGAAGTAGTAAGATAGTTAAAAAGAACGTGAAAATTTACGTTCGTTAGGAGCAGCCAGTAGCAGAACACAAGATAATGATAGTAGTAGGAGAAAGATTTTTGCCATTAGAACAGCGAAGTTCAGGAGATTTCAGATTCCGAACACGTAAGTTACAGGAAGTGTTTATGTTTATAAGGCACAGACTCCACACATTTAGACGGAAAGTTATATAAAAAGTTATAGTTAGAGATATTAGGCTTATTTGAAAATGAATTCCTGGCCAGCTGGGTCTCAGACAGTAATAAAATATTAGGTTGAGAGTTAGAGAGGTGGTATTCCAAAGATTCATGGTTAGCACGGAGGCCACGCACGTTAGCAAATTCAACTGAAAACCCGCCTGCGCCCCCCTATCATCCACGTTCACCAGTCATTAGATCAGCAGTCGCTCAGCAACAAACACACTTCAGACCCTTGTACACAATACAATCGAAAGTCATACAATTTAATAAACTAATATGTGAGAGTTACACATTAAAACCTTAAAATGCTGTTACATAAAATATCACTTAATAAAGAACACAAGTAAAAAAAACTCAATCACCATCCTCTGTATTTCCAACATTCTCTTTTTGTATGACCCAGACTTATTGCAACAATAACACTTTATCCTCTCATTGCATATTGCTCTAGTGTCTCCTGGTATTCTTTCTTGTACCGGCATCTCACTGATACACTGACTTACCATAACGAACTCTGTCCACATAAGTTCTTCTCCTATCTCCTGCGTCCTGCAATGTTGCCCATATTCGTATGGCCTCATCTTTGGATTCTTCCAGGTCGTCTAATTTGCCTTCCTTCTGTGCCCAATTTATTATATCTTTCCAGCGCACCTTTGCGCTCACTTTTCTTCTCTCATCCTTATTCTAAATAGCTTTTCTATTCCTTTTGGAAGGCAATTCAAAAATTGTTTTCTCAGCACCTGTTTATCTCTTTCTTCTTCTTTTGTTGCTGCTTCGTATGTTGTTTGTACTCTTAGCGCAAACTCGGCCACTTTTTCATGTTTCCTCATCTCCATTCTCCAAAATTCTTTCTGTACCTTATTTGTTCACCTTATTTTTCAGATAAAGTCATTGAGGAGATTAAAGAGGAGGTGGGGTAAATGGAGGGAGACATCATGGCATATGCGGCTCATTTGGCGTTGTGGAGTGAAAGTAGAGAATGAATGGAAAAAAACTACTAGATCTTTCGCGGAAAAACCTGGAGCAAAGGGACTACAAATGAGCACTGAGAAAACAGAATTGATGATGGTGAGCAGAGAGGTGGAGAAGGGTTGGCAGATCATGGTAAATGGAGGAAGCTTGAAGAAAGTTAAAGAATTTAAATACCTGGAAGGAATGTATACAGAGGACGGGGGGTGTAATGCAGAGATCACGCATAGGATAACGAAGTTAGGAACAGTGACAAGGGCTGTGTATCCTTTGATGAAAGACCAATAGATGAGTGTAGAAATGAAAAGAAGTGTTTACGAAGGAGTATTAGCACCTATATTGTTATACGGAGTAGAGATATGGTGTACTACTAAAAGGCATGAAAGTAGGATACAGGCAACATATATAAAGATTTTGAGAGCAATAATTCAAAAGGCTAAGAAAGATAGAATAGAAGAAAGAGTCAGAGGGAAGTCGATGACATCTATGGAGAGTATAGAAGTGGCAAAGAATAAGGATGGTTATGGACATTTGAAAAGATTGCTTGGAAGACAGCTGTAAGAACGATGGGGGGAGCCAGATGGAAGAAGACCTCAGAGGAAGGACCAAGGAAGAGATGGAGGATCGTTGGAGAAGATTCGGCTGAGAGTGTGGGCTGCCTGCGGTGAAGGAAATGCAAGAGAGAAGACTGTGGGAAGACAGAACCGAGTGGAGGATATATAATAATATATAATATATTATATATATATATATAGATAATATAATATAAATATATATAATATATATAATATTAGTAATATATAATAATATATAATATATATATATATAATATTGTCGAGAAATTTTATCGATGAGGACAGGGCGGTTCAGTATCAAATAAATAGTTTGTGCTAGGGTGTTGAACAATATAAATCCTTTTAAACTGTTGCTGAAGTACAGGTCCAAACTTCCAATGAAGAATTAATCAAAGGCTTCTGGAAGCTGTGTAGGTTTACAAAACAGTCAAGATAAAAGTAGGAGTTTTACTCATAAATCATATTAACCCTTTGAGTCCGGATGCGACTGATAGTTCGCACTTTAGACCTATCGCCCTATGAACTCGCTTATTTTGGCTATTTTCTGCTTTTTTTTATGATATTTTTTCACAGAGTTGATCAGTTTCATAGATTTAGCCAAAAAAATTATGAAGTTTTTGCTATGTTGATCCGCACGTATTGAGAAGAGGCGTTCGATCTTCTTTTGAAAAATACATTTTGGACTCAGTGACCGTGTATCTTTGAGTGATTTTTGTGTAAAATTTTTTACTTTTTGAATTATTTACATATGCATTCTAGTAGTCGAAAGAAAGATCTTTC
>JABUQX010009458.1:7500-10000 GCA_015478945.1 Trachelipus rathkii | reverse complement strand
AGATACGATTTAATTCGATTCAGTAATTGTAATGGACCCTCATCTGCTTTGGGCTTGACTTCTTTGAACTTAGCCCTATAACCATCTTCGGTCATGTTAAATTGAATAAGGAGGGCTTCCTTTAAGCTGGAAAAATCATTAGCTAAGTTGGGAGGCAACTTGCTATAAACCGACAAAGCACGTCCAGTTAAACACGCACTTAAATAAAGAGGCCATAAACTGCGATCCCAATTTGAAGATGTCGCATAGCTCTCAAAACGTTGGATGTATGCGTCCATTTCGTCCCTTGATTCGACGAACGGGGCCATATTCGGTACCTTAACATTGGTCGATGGGGATACATTGCTTAAATGGACGGACGATTGAGACTGATTGGACAGTCTTATTTTTTCCAATTCAAAGTTCCGTGTGCGTTCGGCTTCTTCAGCTTTCCTATCGTCTTCATCTTTCTTGAGTTGGGCATTCCTTTCAGCTTCCTCTTTCTTGAGTTGAGCATTCCTTTCAGCTCTTTCTGCTTCCTCTTTCCTGAGTTGAGCATTCCTTTCAGCTTCCTCTTTCTTGAATTGAGCATTCCTTTCAGCTTCTTCTCTCTTGAGAAGAGCAATTCTTTCCGCTCTTTCAGCTTCAATAGCGGCTCTTTCTGCCTCAGCAACCTTCTCTTCTTTGTAGGCTTTCTCTCTTTCTTTGATGAATTCAAGAGACTCTTTGCCTTTCAGGCCTAATTCTTTAGCCATCTGGCACCAGGATTGGTAGTCCATTGTTAATGTTGACAAAGTGGAGAAACCGTGAAGAATAAGAGAGATGTGAGTATCTGAATCCAGCAAGTATGATGAAGAAATAATGTTGTTATATTCCTTCTCGGACAAGGCCACCCAAAAACGTGTCGAGATATTTTATCGATGAGGACACGCGGGTTCAGTATCAATAAATAGTTTGTTGTCTAGGGGTTTGAACAATAATAAATCCTTTTAAACTTTGCTGAATATCAGGTCCAAACTTCAATAAGAATAATCAAAAGGTTCTGGAAGCTGTGTAGGTTTACAAAACAGTCAAGATAAAAGTAGGAGTTTTACTCATAAATCATATTAAAAGAAATACCGATCACAAGATTCAAGAACGATAGTACGAAACGCAAAAAGCCCTTATCATAAAATCTCTGCCTTTTTATAGTCTTTGGCAGTATCTTAAATATAGCAATTAACTAAAATAATAGTATCAATTCTTAACTTGATAAGTCTAAAATTAATTATCTTCCTATCGTATTACAAGCTAATATTTTTATACATTTCAATTTGCCAAAATAAATCTTCTTTTATAAAATAATAAAATTGAGTGAATTATGAAATATTATAACCTTAAATAAATAATAGCGAAATCAATAATAATAGTCTTTCCAAAATTAAATAAATAAACTAGTGAATCTCACAATTGAGAAATTATGGCCTCCAGGCAAGATAACTTGACATATATATATATATATATATATGTCACTTATATTTTTTTTGGTGTGTATGTAAATTTATGTATATGTATATGTTTTTGTTGTTGGGATTTAGTTTATGTTAAATTTTTATCCCGACTCCTCCTTTTGTTTTAGTCCGCTTTTGTCTATTATTGTTTGTGTGTGTGTGAGAGAGTGGGTGATAAATACACTTGTGAGAGAGAGAGAGAGAGTGTTGGAGAGAGAGCAGAGAGAGAGAGAGAGAGAAGCGAGAGAGAGAGAGAGAGCGAGAGAGAGAGAGGAGATGGCAGGTTTGAGGTGCGGGCTTTCTATTGACTTCACCAACATCCGTGGCTTAAAGTCTAACTTTGCCTTTGTGGAATATCACCTCTCTAACTCTAGCCTAACCTTTTGCTCTTTGCTGAGACTCAGATCGGTAAGATTCTCCCTTAAACTCTTTTAATTGTATCCAACTATAACTTATTTCATAATTTACGTCTGAAGGGTGGAGTATGTGCCTATGTAAACATTAATACTCCTGTAACACGTCTCGTGAATCTCGAATCTCCTAACGTCGATGTTCTGTGGCTCAAAATCTTTCTTCCTTCTACTAAAATAATCTGTGCTTCTGCTACTGTTCTCCTAATAGACAGTGCACTCCTTCTTGAATATTCTTTACTACTTCTCACGAGGACTGTTTATTCTTCTCATCCAAATAGCTGAGGTCCTCTATTTAGGGGAATTTCAATGTACACACACTGATGGTTGGGATCTCCCATCATACCGATTTAGGTAGGGGGGAGGCCGTAATCATTCAGGCATCTCAAACGATCTGGAAATAACTAAATTAAAGAACCTCACACACATTCCGGAATGTCCTAACCAATCTTGACACCTTGACCTAATGTTTCACACTAGTCCTTCTCTCTTAAAATACACCATTTTCGCTCCCTATTGGTAACTCTGACCACAACCTTATTATCTCTTATTTTATACTTTTCTCTCCAACAGCTTTCATCCTGCCCTACTCGTCTTTTTCTGGGCATCTTTGATCGGGCG
>JABUQX010009457.1:0-25000 GCA_015478945.1 Trachelipus rathkii | reverse complement strand
AAAGGTCTCTAAATAGGCTCTCTAATCATATTACTATAATTATAACAATAATTTTTTTATTTTTTTATTTTTTTTCATTTTCCTATCTAAAATTTTACCGGATTCCAAAAAAATGTATTCCTTTTCGCTGTAGCTAATTGTTAGTTTTTGAGATTTTTTTTTTTTTTTTTTTTTTTTTTTGTTTTTTTAAAAAGAAGTTTGTGGATTCCTTTGAGAGAAACTGAAAATTCACGGGGTACATGTTTGACAACGGAAAAGAACTTTTCGCCTTTTTTCTAATTAATGTCACATTCAATATTGCATGCGTTACATTTCTTATTCGTCACAATTAATTGGAAAATAATGCAAAAAACTTAAAAGTGACCAGTCACTTGAACAAATTTCGTATATGTCACTTACATTCATTTCTGCTAAATACTAATAATTTACGAGTAAAAATAAAATATAGGTTAAATCCTTTTGTAAAACAAATAAAGATACTTTTCGCTCATTTTTTGGTATTTTTAATTTCTTTTAAATTTCACTTCTAATCAAATTAAAAATAAAAATTCTTTTGATACTGTTTATCGATAAATAAACGATATACAGTAAAATCAACATTCATACGATAGGTAAGAAAAGTAATCCTTCACCTATATATATATATAATATATATTATATATATATAATTAATATATATATATATATAATATATAATATCTTATAATATATATATATATAATATTAATATATTACAAAGAGTTTGCAAGAAGTAAAATTTGCACTTCTTAAAAGTGGTAGAAGCAAACTAGAACCAGTTTATCATAACCCCTATTCCATAGTAAAGTTAAATGGCAATAATCTTTGTATAAATAAGAATAATCAAGTTCAATGTGAAACTTTTAATAAATAAAAAACCGAGGGGTTTTTTACCCATTGTGATGAACTAGAATTACTAGATGACTGAGGTATAATATTTTAATTGTGCTAGAGCTTATATATTCTAATGTCAGTGTATCTTTGCCATATAGAGATGGAAAGCATGCTGTATAACAATAAAGCCGATGAGTCAATTCGTGGAAACTGGAAAGTCGAAGGCTTAATAGTAAGATTGGAGCTGAAGTTTAAACTTTAAAGCAGTTTTTTATTTTTGCTTTGAGGTTAATTAAGATTGATTACACTGGACAACAAAATTTGACTTTTTGTCTGTTAAATGAGTAAAAATGGGTGTTTCTTATGGAGTTTTGTGCGCTGATTCCGAATTTGCATAACATTTTGTTGTAACGGGCAGGGTTTTTTTGTAATACGAAATTAAAAATTTAATATTGTTATAAAATGATAAGCTTTAGTTAACCTATATACTTCTGCAATTTAAAATGTAGATTTTGAAAATTTTCTACTGTAGTTTGTAGTATTTTTAGGGACATGCTACATCCCATTGCTTTATAATTTCGAAGGAGTTCGGAAACTAGTTCTTCATAGTTGCGGCCTTAAATATTGCCCTAGAAAACCAGTTATGACCTTTTTAAAGGATCTCCATGCAGGTTTTTCAAAATTATTCAAGCTTTCATCAAAGTGATGGTCCTTCATTAGCTCCCTTATTTGTGGGCCTACAAATATACCCTCTTTAATTTTAGCCTCACTGATCCTAGGGAATTTCTTATTTACGTATAGGAACCCTGGACCACTTTTATCCATCGCTTTAACAAAATTTTTCATTAACCCGAGTTTGATGTGCAAAGGAGGAAGATATAAGAGTTCAGGTTTCACAAGTGGTTGAAAAATTACATTTTTATTTCCAGGTATTATATTTCTTTTAGGCCATTGCTTCTTGACAAAATGATTTTTTGCGATCTCGCTATCCCACTCGCAAAGGAAACAACAAAATTTAGTATATCCTTATGTGGAAGACCTAACAAAATCGCTATAACTTTTAAATCGCCGCATATATGCCAGGAATAATGTTCATATTGTAACTTTCGATAACAAAATTTTCATGTTGTCGTATGTCTCTTTCATATGGGCTCCATAGCAATATTAGTCAAAGGTTTCACATTTCCATTATGAAGAAGCACTACTTTTAAACTGAGTTTAGAAGAATCTATAAACAATCTCCATTCCTTAGGATCAGGACAGTCTCCTAATTCTCTCATTAATGAATCAAAATCAGTACCAATACACTAAATTGCCGTCTACCGAAAAAAAGCATCGGAATTCTTCATCGCGTCGCCGATAAGAGGAAATTGTAGTTCCCTTTCTCAAGGAGATTCCAACCCTTTAATCTAGATGCAAATAGTTTCTGCCTTGTTCTTTGACAATGATAGATCGCGAACTAGATCACTGAGTTCAGCTTATTAATTCTATGAGGCTCTGTTGACATTCCATCATTAATCAAGGTCTCCAAAGTCGTCATTTTCTGGACGTAATTGTAAATCTTCTCCGTCGGAGTTTTTGACAGGAGGTTCACATTTTCAGGTGGTGCAGGTATAGAAGCTCCGTCGCTGGTGGAGGAACAAGCGCCTACTAGCCGAAGGTAGGTTTGGATATTTAATGACCTTCTTGGTCTTGATGTTATTCCAGCAATATTTGTAAATGCAAAAATAACAGTCCATGCTTGATCCTTTGGTTCCCTCCATAAAATTGGAGAAGTGCAAATGGCATATGTCTGGATTGTTCGTTTAGCCACCCACTTAAGTTAATGTTACACAAGACGCCCCACAGCAATTATGAGGTGCCAAGATTTATCTGATCACCAAGCTTAATTTCAAATAAAGTTTAAATGCTTTTTTTTATTAAGAGAGTAATATTCCTCATTTGGGACTTAACCGCTTCAACGTTACCTCACCACCAAATGTAACAAAATTTGTTGGATCATTTTTACAATTTGTGGCATTTTTAATTAAGGTATCTGATCTGTAAGTGAAATTAAACAATTTTTGAACGTAATATATATATATATATATATATAATATATATATATATATATATATATATATATAATATATATATATATATAGTATATATATATTTATATATAAATATATATATATATAATATATATATATATATAATATATATTATATATATATATACGTATATATATATTATATATTATATATTATACCGTATATATATTATATATATATAGTATATATATATATATATATATATATATATATATATATATATATATATATATATATATATATATATAATATATATAATATATAATCTTTATACATATTAAAAATATATATAATATATATATATATATATATATATATATATATATATATATAATATATATATATATTATATAGTATATATATATATATTATATATATATATATTATAGCTGCATTTACAATTCGCGTAATCCTCCCTCTCTTCCGTCAGAATCACTGCCCAACAATGAAATTGTTTCGGGCTCAAAATTAGCGTATTTCTATGTATTTCCCCCTTCTGAATTCATAAATCACCATAAAAATGATCGATTAGCTTTTGCTTTGGATATACAGTGACATGTAATTTTTTAGAGTCTACATTTGTAGTATTGGGGAAATTTTATTTTTGGTAGTTATTATACTTCTCAACTGACATAACAGAATGTTCCCAGATGTTTGTATGTTATAAACATAATAACTGTTAATGTGACCTGAAGTTTCATATTGTTTGTTTAAATTTTTTCAGAATTTCTGGTTTTGGAGTGCTTTTAAAGTGTAAAATTTGCTATATGAAAATGCCACGAAAATATCTAAATTTAGCGAATAATTTTTGCTACATATATGGTGAAATAACATTTTCGTCATAGAAACGCAATCTGACGCCTCTTGTGAAGACTGCCTATCAACATTATTTTGGTATGAAGGTAGGGGACCAGGATAAGTCATGGGCTCCACATATGTGTTGCAACTCTTGTTCAGTTATACTACGAGAATGTCTGAAAAATAAAAAAAAAACTATATATGGCTTTTGATGTGCCTATGGTTTGGCGGAAGTCTACAAACCATACAGATGACTGCTACTTCTGCTTAATTCCATGTATAAAGGCAGGATTGTCAAGGAAGAAAAGAGGAACAGTTGAATACCTGAATATTTCATCTGCTATTCGACCTATTCCACATTCAGATAGTCTACTGGTTCCTGCTCCACCTCAACATTATGAGCTTTAAGTTAAAAATGAAGACAGTGTGGAAGAAAAAGAACCCAACAAGCCTTCCACATTCCATGATCCAGATTTTGAGGTAAACGATGATACACTGCGCCGATTGAGTCAATCAGATTTGAGTGATCTTATTCGAGACCTTGACTTGTCAAAGGAGAAGGCAGAACTTCTAGGGTCAAGACTACAGCAATGGAATCTTCTCCAACGTGATGTCAGGGTCTCACAGTACAGAGAAAGTCAGAGGGACCTGCTTTTTTGAGAGAATAAACAATTTGGTTGTTTACTGCGATGTTAATGGCTTGATGAAATGTTTGAATTTGAACCATGATTCAACTGAATGGAGGCAATTTATAGACTCCTCCAAGCTTAGTTTGAAAGCTGTATTACTACCTAACGGCAACTGTCTTGCCTCTATTCTCTATTCCTGTTGGTCGTGCAGTTCACATGAAGGAGACTTATGCAAACATGACAGCCCTCCTCGACTCAATCAAATATGGTGAACACAGGTAGAAAATCTGTGGCGATCTCAAAGTCATCGCTGTGCTCTTAGAATTGCATCAGGGGTACACCAAATATTGCTGCTTTTTATTTGACAGTCGGGATAGAAAAGCGCATTACATTCAAGCAGACTGGCCTGCAAGAAATTTTGACTCTAACGAGATAAATCGTTGTCGAGTCTCTTGTCGACCCAAAAGATGGTCTTCTTCCACCCCTTAATATAAAGCTGGGTCTCATAAAAATTTTTATCAAACGTATGAACCAGGAAGGAAAGGCCTTTAAGTACTTACGAGACAAATTTCCTATATTGAGTGATGCAAAGGTTAAGGAAGGTATTTTTATTGGGCAACAAATTTGACAACTTGTAAAGGATTCTGCGTTTGACCCAGTTTTGTAGGAAAGAAAAGAAATCTTGGGAAGCCTTAAAGGGAGTTATACATGGATTCTTAGGCAACAAAAGAGATGATAACTACACACAGTTGGTGACAGTATTTCTGGAAAAATACCATCAACTCGGATGCAACAAGTCCCTTAAAATCCAATTTCTAAACTACCACCTAGAATTTTTCCCTCCTAGTTGTGGAGCTGTCAGTGATGAACACGGAGAAAGATTCCATCAGGAAATTTATGTAATGGAACAAAGATATCAGGGCCGTTGGAATGAAGCTTGCGGATTACTGCTGGTCTGTGTGAAGAGATGCTCCTGAACTCACTTACAAGAGTTAAGCCAAAAGAAAAAGATCTCATGAAGCCACCACATGATACTCTTCACACCGAACTACCTCCCAGGTATTTACCCATCAGTTTAGAACTCTTAGAATGTAACTGTCATTAACAATGTTTAAAATGCACTTTCAATGTTGTTGGCATATGTAATTAAAATGTATCGTTTTCTCTTAATCCGTTAAAATAATATATTTCCACCTATTGTATATCGCAGATTTTTCTTTGCAATATTCGTTTTCTCACAAAAAAAATAGTAAGATTACATTAATGAAGTTAAGGAAACATTCCCCCAAAAAAATTTTCTTTGTTGCCCAGTGGATAGGAGAAATTTTTCTTGACTTATCTCATGATGAAAGAAAAAAAAAAACCCCAACAACACCCCCCCCCCCCAAAAAAAAAAAAAAAAAGAGAAAAAAGAAAATAATAGCAAAAATAAATAAATAAATAAAACTATGCTTCAACTCATTTTAAATTCCTACCTTATTGGGTGCTACTAAAACCTTCTGTTTATGATAAGAATATATTCTTTTAATGAAATCAGAACATTTACATAAAAAATTATTATAATTTCTGGTAGAGAAAAAAAAATATTTTAAAAATAGCGTGGAGTCGCATTTATTTATTTTTTATTTTCAAGAAGAAAAGGATATTAAAAAACTAAAAAAACAATTCTTGGAGCCTTGATTAAATTTCATATATTATTAATTGGGTAGTTGTCTTTTTTTTCATTCTTTGTTTGTCTGTCTGTGCAGTCAGTTAGGTAATATTTAATGTCTGCTTCTTTAGCTATATTTTTATGTTAAAATCTCTGGCATAATTATAATTAGAGAAAAAGAGTCTCTCTCTCTCTCTCTCTCTCTCTCTCTCTCTCTCTCTCTCTCTCTCTCTCTCTCTCTCTCTCTCTCTCTCTCTCTCTCTCTCTCAGTTCATTTCCTTATATTTCATTTTAGTTTTAATCGATTTTTAACTGATTATATTGTCACTGAACATTTAATGTTAGCCAATTATTGTCATAATTGGATTAAATTGATAAATATAAATTAAAAAGATAAAAATAATTTAAAAAAATAATAATTTGCAACATCTTCTGAACTGTGATGGTTGAAGGGTTCGTTCGATGATGTACCCTTTCGATGTCTTTCATTAAATATTATTTTTATATGTCATTTTTTTTTTATTAAAGATTTAGTGCAGTAGAAATAGTGTTAGAGGTGGAACTAATTGCAGCAAAAATGATTCCTCTTGTAAATGGTATGTATAATACGCTCCTAATCAACATACTAAAAATATACATGCGTACTTTCAAGCAAAATGCGTTTTTTTGTCGCCATCTTGAAAAAACATGAAAAATTTTTAAAAAATCATAAAAAAATCAAATGTGGTATCAAATTACAGGATATTTATGCTGAAAAAGAATATGATATTGGTTTTTAAAAGTAAAATGTTTACCAAGATGAAGTAGGTGGAAAAATGATAAAAAAAATGCTGCGAGATTAATTTTGATTTTCTTTATTATCTATTTCAGGTTAGTAATCTTTGTTTTGAGTGAAGAAATAATCATAAGAAAAATCGAAGAAGAAACCTGCTTTTTGTGTTTCAATGTGTTTTGTGACGATACTCCCTATATCGCATTAACAGCAAAAGGCTTGACGGGAATTATCAACGCGAGCAAACAATGAGAAGATAAAATTCATGAACTTTTCAATCTCATGCCTACTGGTACCGTTAAAGTACATACAAAATGTCGAAGTGTATACGTCAATCCTATAAAAATTAAAAGTAATATAAAATGAAAACATCGCAAGATGATATCCCTTCGACCAGCTCGAGAACGGTATGAGGAAACGTTAGATCGTTCAATTTCAAAGAGAATTGTTGGTTTTGTAGGCAGATTATAACGGATTATGAAAAGCGTAAAAAAATGGCAGTCCTTCCTGTGCTTACTTTCCAGTTTCGCGAGGCAATTTTGAAAGTATGCAGTACTAGCAGTGATTTATGGGCAGCAAATGCACACGCGAGGATGCTTTCAGTCATAGATTTACCTGCTGCAGAAGCTCGATAAAAGTATACAGTGTCAATTTTAGGAGCGCCAAATTCATTCCTGTGAAGTATGCTCCTGAAGGCAGTGGAGGATTGCCCACATCAGTAGGCCGTCCGGTTGACACTGATAGTAATAATACTTTGGTAAAGACGTGAGTGCTTACAAGAAAACTGTCAAGAGCCAATATCTATCAGTGACTTAGTGGAAAAAAATGCGATGTTTTTTTTTACCAGAGGGAAGTGAGCTTACACTTCTAGACATTTGAAAAAGAAAATTGCAAGACTGGTTTGGTGACAGCATCATAATATCAGGAACAGATGGGAAATGTAACATGAAAAATTTGGAAAAACCGTATCAAACATAATCTTGGACTATCAAAAACAAAAAAGACTTGATGACCCTGATGAAGAAAAATTTAGATTACTCGAGTCTGCAGCAAAACTGATCAGAAGTGAAATAAATTTGTTGTTCAAAAATAAGGACATTTATCCTAGTGCATGAAATATTACATCCGTTGAGGAAAACAAGACATATTTACCCCTTGTTTTACTAACTTTTATGGATATCCTAATTTGTGGCAAACGCAATGATCTGAAGCAGGTTTCGATAGGTCAGGCTGTAATGCAAGCTTGCAGGCCTCGCTCTCTGATATGCCCAATTCCTCTTGCTGTAGGCATACAGATTCACAGAGATTTTGGGTCTCGTTTCCAAATTGATGAACCATGCAGCCTTGGATTCAGTGTGTCTTATGATGAAGTGCAGAAGTACATACACTCTTCTGCAATGGATGAAAGTAACCAAAGCGCTGTACCATCAGGCCACTTCTCTCAATTAGTCGCCGACAATGTCGACCATAATTAGCGACAATAGATGGCCATAACACCTTTCATGGGACGGGAGTTATGATCTGCTCATCAGGAGCATCTTCTAACACCTACAGAAAAATAAAACTACTCAAATCCCTCCCTCTAGCACATGACATTATAAAGAAAGCAAAAATACTACTCCACTACATTCAACCCCCTAGTCAAGTTCCGTGAATATACTGAAATTTCAAGGTTTATTCTATGAACCAATTAAAAGTAATCTCCTCGATGTTCTTTGGAGTACCAGTTAGTTATTTAAAACACCTCAACCAGGATGGTTAGGATAAAATGCAAACTACTGTAGAAGACGAACACAGTGTAACAGTCACTTCTTTTCTACCAATGATTGATTTGAATCCAAGTTCTTACAGCTGTGTATACACCACAATTATGTTCATAAGTAACGAAGCAAAATGATTAAGTTAAATGTGAAAACTCCAATTGTTACCTTTGATCAGTGCTTGTGGATAAAGGCAATGGATGTTATTATGTGCGCTGATCACAAATAAGAATTCGATAATGTAGTAAGCCGACTTGGTGGGTTTCATTTGCTAATGTCCTTTCTTAGGGCCATCGGAGGACTGATGGCTGGATGGGGCATGAAAGAAGCTTTGCAAATAATGTATGATGAAAATTAAGTATACCACATGATATAAGGTAAATGATATTCACTTGTTCCTCGATGGCATTTTCTAATTTATTCAGCTCTCACTGCTTTAATTGTATTAGATGTTTTGAAGTGCAGCCTACTAGTTGAAGTAACTGCAGGTTCAGATATGAGCGAGACTGCAACAGAAAGTGAATGCATTACCGGTGATGCAATGGAAGTGGAGAGAAATGTTGATGATCTTAATCTTGAAAAATGTATTCACCTTTTCAAAAACGTGCTCGGAGGTGATATCAAAGCAGGGGAAGTTATTTAAAATCCTGATCTTCATAAACTTTCGTCACTGATAGATGAAAGGAAGAACCTTTCAAATTACAAAGTCGTACTGCCAAACTCTGGCTGTTGTATCTGAACATGGTGGATATTGTAAATACATTTATTTAGGCTGAGCGATAAGGAAATTTTGAAATGCACTTACAGGCGGTTGAGCATATGCTACCTTTTTTTTCAAGCTCTGGTCATAATTATGCCAAGTGCGCAAGAATATACCTTCAACAAATGCAGGAACTAAAAACAACGAATCCAGAACTATACAAAATGCTTAAAAAAGGCCACTTTACTGTACGAAGAAAGGACAGGAAGTGGTCTGGTTTTTGAACCGATATGTACATTGAGCAAACGCTCATGAAATGCACTAAAAGTCGTTCTGGTATAACTCATGGAGGAGGAATGACTGATAGTCAACGTGCAACTTGGATTTTGAGCCATTCTAGATGCAGTGAGGTAGGATGTGCAATGAGTTCGCTGACCAGTGTTTCACGTGTTGATAGTGAACAACATACTGATTTAACTGATGTAAGAATGGCCAGAGATTTCAAAGATATGAAAAGGTAGTGCAATTTTTTATAGACCACAATCCATTTACTTCTTCTTCAAGTGACTTATTGAATTTTTTTTAACGGAATTAGGGATAGTGAAAACAAAGTTACTGCAGAAAGTGCCGACTTCATTGGAAGAGACATTCAAGATAAGCTTACTGGTAAACTTTTTAAAGATGAAACTTTATTGAAATCAGACAAGGCAGTACACATGAAAGTGTTAAAAAGAGGAATTATTATGACTGGTGAGACTAATCATGTAGATTCGCGTCTTTTATCACAGAAGTTGGCTTAGTTTGTATCTCTTGGATAAAGCAACTCAAGATGCAAGGAGGTTTTCAATTACGAGTAATTTCTACTCTCAACATCATTATTTGAAACATCAGTCCCAGGAAAATTAGAAAAACTGATAAATCATTATTGGCAAACACGTTAGATAGCAAGAAAATGTCAGTGAAAAACCCGGGTCAATGTTCAGTAAAGTACTTCCTTACGTTCTTCGATGGTGGTCGCACTTAATTCACCAGTTTCCATGGTCCGCTTCTGCAACATTTGGCGATGTCATAAGGCAACACGAATCCTATGTCAACAGAAGTCATGCAAAAGTGACAATAGTTTTTGATGGGTATGAAAAAAAATAAATATAAAAGATCATATAAGTTTCATGAAAATTGGAAAGTAAATTTCATTAAAATGGCGAAAGGAGTAAGGATCAACAAGGAACCACATTTTCTTCTTTAATTCTAACATAACCTAACTTACAACTCGGTGAATTGTCGGTGAATCGGCTGGTTACCGTATAACAATTGTATTGCGATTGTTTATTAATAAAATCATTATCTAAAGTGATAATAAGAATCTATTTATGTAATAGAATTTATAAAAGAAAATAATGAGGGAGTTCCGCGTCACGGAACGAGGAAGAGTTGATGACATCACATGCAGAGATCTATTGGAGAGGAGGCTTGCAAAACTTTACATTTTGTTCAAGCATTAACAGGGTGTTGTAACACCACCAGTCCGTTATTTGGCAAAAGCAAATCTTCAGCTTTCTAGAATATCATAAATTCCAAAATCTTATGCGAATGAGCTTCCCATTTTGGATCATTAGAAGATGCTACAATTTGGTCGAAATTGGCTGCAAAGTTATTGTGTCACTGTATGGAGGTAACATCGTCAAAAGCAACCTAAATATGCCTCAATATGAACTATGCATTAGGAAAATAGCTTCAGTTAAATAAGAATTTGATATAGCTCGTTTGCCTCCAACACAAAATGCAGCAAAATACCATCTATTTCGAGTGCATTTGCAGTGTTTTAATTGGAAAAATCTATATTTGCCAAACCCTCTTCCTACACTGATTGGCAGACCGATGATGCAATGGAAGTGGAGACAAATAATGATGGTCTTAATCTTGATGATCTTAATATGATTAAATGTGCTGCAAACTAAGTTGAGCGAACTATGTAACGAACCAATGAAGTCAATGTCGCCCCGATATGGACTTCATGCACAGTAGTTTTGTAAAACTGTTGTGGAAAGGACTGTATAAAAAGAGACAGTTTTGAATTAGATGAAGGGAGATTTGATTTTTCATGAACATAAATAATGATTTCATATTATAAAAACCCGTTTAGATCAATAAAAAGATGTATTTCCACACTAATAAAACTTTCAGTTCTTCAACCACCAATTTTTAACTTCCATTTATTTTTAAAACGAATATCATATTCTTTTTCAGCATCAAGTTTCCTATACTTTGATACCAGATGTGCTTTTTTTATGATTTTCTTAAATTTTTCCTGTTTTTTCAAGATGGCAGCCAATAAAACGCATTTTTCGAGACAGTATGGATGTATATTTTTATTATGTTGATATAGGAGCGTGTTTACAATACCATTTACACAAGAATCATTTTTGTTGCAATTAATTCCACCTCAAAGTGTTTTTTCACTTCTTTCTACTACGCTAATTTTTCAACATATCAATATATTTCATTTCAAATTTTCTTGAAAAAAAAAATGAAAGAATTAAAATAAATAAAAAACATTACTTAATTAACTTTAATTAATTCGCTTTTAAATATGGGAAGTTTTAAAGACAAAGGCCCTGTATTTGTGATATGAAAATGTGTAGAAAAATACACGAAAGTGCTCGGTGAAATCATTTTTTCATTTTCCTTGTGTTTTTTTTGTGCAAAAGTGTAATATATATATATATATATATATATATATATATAATATATAAATATTATATATATATTATTAATAATATATTTATATATATATAATATAATATATTATATATACTTATATAATACTATATATATATATATTATTATATATATATATATGAAACGTATTAGCCCGTGACGTAGTTAGGGCTATTTTTCTTTATGTCGAGTTGAGAAGGTATGTCATGCAATGTCGTCTTTCGTTTAGGAATACAGCAATAAGACATTCGTTGGTAAACTAGATTACTTATAAATCCGTTTTTGAAAAAGGACAACCAGGAAGTTCCAGGTATCCCAGAAGGTAAAAGTAGTAGGACCCGCATTCCGTTAGTGTCCTCTTTTACCCCACCTGACCTTGTTACCCCTAGGCCTCTTTTACCCCACCCTAAAATTTGGGCAACCCGAATTTTTTGGCCTAAATTTTTTACCTGCCCTTGACCTTTTTTTTGGCTTGTAATTTTTTTGACCTTGTAATTTTTTGGCCTTGACCTTTTTATGATTTTCTTGCCAGACGGATGCGAAGCATCCGTCGTACGTATCTCCCTCTAATTTTCGCCCCCCTCTTTATGGGCTTAGCCCTTTTTTTGATTTCTTGACCTTGTTTGACCTTGATATTTCTATATTGCCCTTGTTTGACCATGATATTTCATTTCTTGACCTTGTTTGACCTTGATATTTCTATATTGCCCTTGTTTGACCATGATATTTCATTCTTGGCTTTGTTTGACCTTGATATTTCATTCTTGACATTGTTTGACCTTGATACTTCATTCTTGACCTTGTTTGACCTTGATATTTCGTTCTTGAACTTGACCTTGTTTGACCTTGATATTTTTATCTTGACATTGTTCGACCATGATATTTTTGTCTTGACCTTGTTTGACCTTGATATTTCGGCCTTGACCTTGATAACGTATCAAGGTTTGAAATTGTGGTTCGAATCCGCCCGTCCCGCCGCGTTTCCCGAGTTCGCGCGTTTCCCGCCCGCCGCGTGTCCCGTCCCGCATCGTGTCCCGTCCCGCATCGTGTCCCGTCCCACCGCGTGTCCCGTCCCGCCACGTGTCCCGCCCGCAGCGTTTCCCGACCGCCTGAACCTTTGGTTCGAATCCGCCCGCCTGGACCTTTGGTTCAAATCCGCCAGCCGCGTTTCTGGCGCCTCGTGTCCCGCCCGCCATATAAAAGGTATCTTCATAGCCCGAACGTGTATGTGAGCGTTTGCATTCCGGAGTATCCCGGGTTTCCGGATGCTTCAGACGCTAATTAGCAGAGGCCAACACATCCCTAATGGTGACGTGAACCTCTGCTTGTCAAGGTTTCATACCTTCATCAAACATTAATACCTGAAGTACATGCGCTTAATACACTGCGCTGTGAGGACACCTACAATGTTTTATCTTTATGTATCTTATACACTACACATTCTATGACTTTACAGTCATGTTACATATAAAAATAGATGTAATAAATAAATAAATGGAATCAATAAACGGAAATAAATAAATAAAAATGGTAATGAAAGAGTAATACAAATAAATATTTTATTTATTCTTTTTTCTAACAATATAACATATATAAATTGTACATGTACATTGAAATAACTCTCCATCAAATCCCTGTGTTACAGTACGGGCACTACCTAGAACAAGATTCCGTTTATTCGACGTATGACGAAACCTTTTAATGCCGTTTATTAAAGTTACATTACCTAGCTTATTAGCTCGCATTTTCATTTCAGGAACCTTAACTTCGCGGTAATGATTATCATTATTTACATGAGGTTGATCGGAATCATCTAGATTGTAGATATCTTTGTGAAGTGAAGAGTCGACATCTTCACTCATCATTTGGCGTAGGTAAATCTGTTACACTCTGTATCCTTGAATCAGTATTGTGAAAATGATTTTTCGTCGTTAAGCCAACCAATCACGGTTTTGGTACTTCTCAAACATCCTTATTCAGCTTATCGAGTTATCTTCGCATACTTTGGGAAATTAATTATGTGTTCGTGTCTTGTTCAACGTTAAGCTTTTGCTTTTTAAGATGTAAGCAAAACTTGAGTCATTCTTCTTTATTCGAATGGCGTAGGATTTAGGGCCAGTGCATACGAAACTATCAGCTATATCTCCTTGCCCTATCTCATCAGTCAGGTTTCCTAAGAATTTTCCAGTGTCCGGGATATATTGTCCTTCGCGAGCTGTAAAAACACAACTGTCGGTATCACAGTAAAGTACTCGTTGACCTAGAGAATCGAGGAGTTTATATAGTTCTACCCGAGCATAAGCGGTGGTAAAGGATGCAACAGCTACATTTGTGGCCTTTGCTGTTTTATTAGTGAAGTCAGTGTGTGTGACTTCGACTATATGTTTATCATCCGCTACCATAATGTTTCTCACCTCAAGATCAGCTCTCTTCATTAATTCCCAGACTTGGGCGTAACTCGTGCAGACGATGTCTTCATTCTTTGGAATACGTTGAGCTAGTTTTCCCCATAATGAATTGAGGAGTAGTTTAGCTATATAGCGCATTCCAGGATTACTTTTAATATTGTCTGGATCAAGTGTTACGCCCTCAATGTCCTTGAAATCTTGCAGGTATTGAAGGAATTCTTCGCAGACTTTATCGGTTATACCATCGGGCAAACCAGAGGCCTCAGTCTTCCATTTCAAGAATGTTTTAACGTATTCACCGAAGATGTCATTTGAAGGAGTAAATTTCCATACTTCATGGATCTTTTTGATCTTATATCCTTTCTTTACAGCCAATTCCAATTCCGGACTGCAGTATACTCCTTTTAACATACGTTGGTTATCCGTATGTCTACATTTACCTTCATAGCCGGATTCGCTGCATGTTCTACAAAGCGAAAATATTAGCCGATTGTCATATCGGGCAGGCAGAACAGGAGTGTACAGGGTCTTAGGAGGTAACACCGAAACATAGGAGAGACCAAAATAAGTGGTGTTCATTTCTTGGACGAACTTTTCTATGGATGGAAGGTCCCTACCTACGAGCTTCGTGGGCATACCTGCTGGAAAGGGTTTTGTTTTCTGGACATATGGGTACAATGATGTGAAGTCTAGGTACTTCAATTGAACGCCTTCTGTCGGTGGATAGTAATAGACAAAGGGTTCTGTACGTCCCCCGTACAAAGCTTCACCTACCTCTAGTTTCTCATTTGCAAGTTCATTACCGATTGATTGGACGTATTTGCCTAGCTTCTCCGTTCGTGTTTCATCGTTGTTGTTTACAATAGTGACCTCACACTCTTGCTTCATTTTCTCATTCACGATTCCCATATTCTAATTACTTCATAACCTTGCGACCTATAATCCGCTTCTTGTCTCAAGGTCTCTTACTGTACCTATCAAGACTTGATAGCCCAGAGCTTTTCTAACCTTTCTTAACATGATTGAATGCCATGCAATATCCATCCCGTGAAAGAGGAGACTATCTTCTTTTCATGGGTGTACCAGTTGGAGGATTGACGTCTGTTATTCAGCTAGTTTGTTCATTGAACGTTGAGGCTTGCCGGGTAGTTAAGAAATATTAATGTAAAGGGATTGTAGTCTTCAGTTGGAATTTCAATGTATCCTCAGCTTATGATATCGTTTTTTGAATTTTAAACTACGTTCACCTCCACTTGCATGTTTCGTCGCGCCGACTCCTTATACATCTCCATGACGTAAGCATTCACAATAGTCCAAGTTTCCCGTCATACGCAGTAGTTTGGAATCAATCAGTAGAGGGTATAGGCCAATGTATTTTCAGGATGAAATGCATTTTATAAAATCTGAATATAATGCCCAGCGATGGTAAGAACATCAGCAGCCGTAACTTTAATGATCCAAGAAGATACCCTTGATTTCTCGAAGGATTGAATCGAAAAAAATCTTATACATTTGAACGGCAAATAAGAAATACATTCCTTGATATGACTCCTTATTGTTTAAATGTTTGGTCCGCACGATAAATCCCTTTTAATTACACAATACTGTCGGACATAGATGGTGTCTCAACGGTTGCCTTCCGGAATTTGAACCCTTGTTAATAATTCTCGGAGTAAGAAAACGGTAAGAGGGAAAAGGCCTTTAGAAATCTCCCCCTGTAATGCCATCAGCCTTAGTAGTTTTTTTCGGGGGCAACAGGGGCAATAATAACATTAACGTGTCCTTACTGAATATTGTGATTAGCGGTCATAGTTATTATTTTTGTTCCACGTCTCCAGGTAAGAAGATATGGAAATGGAGGGTGGTGTCTGGCAAAGCAGAGTTTTTTTCTGTAAACGGAATTGGTTAATCTCAAATATTCCTCCATTATGGAGCGCGGCCGCGCACTAATATATTAGATTTCTTATGTTTTTTCATCAGCAATCTGAAATATATAGTTGAAAATAGATCGCGGGAACACTTCTCTACTCTTCTGTTGCAGAGAAGAAAACCCAATTTCAGTTTTGAATATTTCATAAACATTGCAAGAATATTAACTTTGATGATTATTTGCCTGTTCTTCTGCCGATCATGCATACTAGCATGCTCACTAGATATCGGTAAACAAATCCGTTTTTTATGCGGTCCCTCACTTTCCTTTCACGATATTATAGAATTAGGTTTCTATTCATAATTAGAATGTATAGTTGGCTTGCGCTTAGCGAAAGTTCATCTGTTGAGACCGCTTGATTTTTTTCTGAAACATTGGTGGTTATCGCTTCTTACAGTACTCACGGGTTCGCATCTCCAAAGCACTTAATAGCATGTGCCAGTTCGTCGCTGGTGTTGCCCTCTTCTATTTATTCAGCTTAACTATCTGGTGTCCGCATAATTACATACTTTAGTAAGTTTTGCATTTGAGGGCTTTATGCAATTCAGGCACGCCGCATTATAGAAATACGTTGAATCATCACAGTGGAAAAGGGTAGATGTATCCCTGGTTGCCTTTACATTTATAAGTTAAGCACTGGCCGCATCTGTATTCAGTGCACTCGTTTTGTAAATGTTTAATTAAATGATCAGTGAAGCTATAACATTGATGACAAAAACGGGACCTGTGATGTCCTTAGGATCTACACTGCCTAAAGCAATCTTGATGGAATCTCCAGGAAAAGGATAATAATGGGTTTCTGCTGCATCATATCCTATTACAAAAAGAGGCAGGTCCCTATTCTGTTCATGAGGTTTAAACATTATCTCGAGTTTGGCGTCCTTATCTTTAGCAAAAACAAATATCCTACATTCTAATATTTTCTCTATTACAGCAAAATCCTCAGCCTTTAGTGGTACTTCATAAGTCAGCCTGCAACGAGTTGCGATATCTCTACCTATTGTATCTAGATTCTGAGGAAAAAAATAACCTATTTTAGGCTTAGATTGGTCTGGTTTTTTAGGTACATGCGTGTGAAGTTTATAACAGGCTGCTATAGCCCTGAATCCACATCCCACATTGGTTCTTAATTCCCTATTGTTATTGCTTATACTTAGGTGTACTTTATTGACGTAGGGGTGTTTAAAGTTTACAGAAGAGGGGTCAATTGGACCATTGCCTGCAGGATTGTGACACACCTGAACATCTACAATGAATTCATCCAGCATGGCTTGATCTCCAGACTGAAAGAATCCTAGAAACCTATCAGATAAATATTGTGCCAAATTGGCTCGAGATATCATTTCATAAGTAATACGTACATGGTATTGTCCTCCATTCCGGTCCGTGAATAAGAACCCTGCGCGGATGGTATATTCCTGATATACCACTATACCTCTTATCTGTTCTATAACGCTGTGAATGACACTTACGAGTACGTCGTTAATGTCGCGATTTCCATTAAAGATCCGTGTGTTATCGATTCGAACTCTGAATCGGTGAGTGTCGATAATTCCTGAATTACGTGTAGATCCTTCACGCGTAACTTTCAATAATTCAGTTGAAAAAGGTGCAGGCGGTTCATCAACCTCCTCCTCCTCCTCGTCATGAAATACCTCTACGCGATCTCTCGAAGGACCTGCAACAGCCCCGTCATCTACGATACGTCCTGCAATGCTTTTATTGCGTTTATGCTTTTTCTGAAAAAAGAATGAAAATTCACAAACAATTGATTACATACTATTATGTAACAATATTTTTCAGTAATATTTTCCAGTAAAATATAGAATAATTAGATTGTAACTTACCGAAGATTCCGAAGTTGGGATATTCGTTTCAGATAAGGGGGTAGGGGTATCTGCACGTGTATTTGGAGCTTCATTGGGTGCATCAGTGTTTAAGTCTGTTTGTTTACGGCGAGGGGCTTCAGATGATTTCTGTTGAAAGGTGAAAAAGAGCGTGTAAGCTAAATGTAGATTGTTATAGTATAGTTATATACGTATTCCAGAATTTGAAATATGCTTACCTTTCCTTGTTTTTTCTTCTCTGCGTTGAGAGCTGAAGAAGGACCTGAGGCGCCACTGGAGATGCTACCTGGATTCGCGTTACCATCTACTGTATCACTTCCTGTTGATTCGGGAAGGCTTCGGGCTTCTACGATACGGCGAAGTCTGCGGCGTTCGAGTTTAGAGATCAACTTCTTCTTAATAGGACTGATTGTCTTCCTATGTGTAATCTATCGAGGGAGGAAAATATGTATGTAAATATAAAAACAAAATGTAGATTGTTATAGAACAGATATATAGGAAAATCATGTATTGAAATGCACATACCATTCCTCGATTTTCCTCCTCAACGGCAAGGTTTGTAGAAATACATCCATCATCAGGTTGAGCAATGACCGGCCCGGATACCGTTTCTACCGTAGCACTAGCTGATGCTTCTGCCCTGATTCGTTCCTCGTTAATGCGCCGAAGATTACGTCGTTCAAGTTTGGATATCAGTCTTCTCTTAACAGGACTAATTGCAATCCCTCTACCTCCGACTTTGTTGCCACATTGAGCATTGGTAGTAACAATATTAGCAAACTGTAATGAAATAGCATTACAGTATATATATATAGTTATATATATATATATATATATAATATATATATATATATTATATATATATTATATATATATATAATATATATATATAATATATATATATATATAATTTAAGAATATTATTGTAAATAACATCTATGAATATAATAACGGTAAGATATAATGTAGAAACTTACTCTAGGGCAAGTCGTATTATCAATAGGATGTGAATTAAGATTTAAGTCCAGTGTTCTCTCCGCTTCAAGTAGAGCTCGCACACATTCTCGTCCATTATCCGTAGATATGATCAAGATACCTCCATTAGTGTTCAATGCTACAGGTTGGGGTAAATTTCGTTTATCGTCTGTTAAGCACCTTACGCTGTAAAATAAAATGAATTATATATATGTTATATATATATATATATAATATTATATATAATATATATATTTATATATATTATATAATATTATATATATATATAATATATATAATAATAATAATAATTTAACGTCACTTACCCTTTTGCACAGGGCTGTATTCTGTCTTCGTTCATCATCAGCTTCGACTGCATTTTCATAGGTCCTCACAGCTTCTACTAGTTCTACCTCCACTTGAAAACAGAATGGACTTATCAACTCTCCCATCTTCACTGAATTTCTTCAATATTTTTTACCCGTTGAATTGTTTCATCATTTTCCCTACACTGTCTTTCCAACGAACGTAAACACTGAAGACAGAAATTATATATATATATATATAATAATATATATATATATATAATATATATATATATATATATATATATATATATATATATATATATAATATATATATATATTATTTATATATATAAGGGGTATAAATAAATTATATTTATTAAGTTCGAGCATATATATATATATATATATATATATATATATATATATATATATATATATATATATATATATATATATATATATATATATATATATATATATTATTATTATTATTACATTAGAGAGTATGTAATTCACATCCACTACGGGGGATCCCCTGAAACACTCTGTCTAAATATACCTTAACATCATGGGTTTTATACGCTAGATTTTAGCCCTGAGGGTGTGTATTTTAGGCCTAATAGTCAAGCATCGATGAAGGAATGCGCGTAAAGGTTAACTAGTGCACTTTAAAGTCTACATATGTATTTCAAATGAGGAACAATGTCTTAAATCTAATATATATATACCTCGAAAATATTATTATACGCTATAGTTTTCTTTTTAAAATAGATGGAATATGAAGAGGAATCATACAGTGAAACGTTATTATAAAAATATTTTTTTATTGAGTAAAATTACAGCATTTTTAGAATTTCGTGAACAATAATAAAATCGTTGAGTATGGGATTTCTAGATGAGAATACATTAACGAGCTCTTCAAGAGACCGCTTTTTAAGTAATCCATGTAAAAAGTAAACGGCATAGAGGCCACATAACTGCGACGAGTATGATTGTATCGGAAACGTTAAGGTTTTCATATAGCTTGAATTATTGTTTCTTAGGAATTGCTTTATATAAGGAGATGAATATAACGTCGATTGATGCAGTGAATCAACTAGAATCATAATTCATCAAGTTTTGTAGTAACAACCCAGTGGCCCTGAGTGTTTCCCATCTAGAGAGGTGTTAAATATCAGCCCACAGTTTACTCTTATTTTTATATCTTCTAATTCATTACTGGCATAGGTGTGTTTGAAACCCTTTACTGACGCGAGTATACGCAATTCGGCTTCGTTCATCGGTTATCCCTTAGGAGCAACGTTTCTAACCGGTTTTCTAGTTCAAAGTGAGACTCTGTATTCTCAATATAGCCAAAACCTGAAACAGGACACCTGTAATGCTCGATGGCAAATTTAAATTCAATCCTAATGATCCAACTCGTTACACCGCTTAAATGAGTAGAAGCAGACGATGAAAGGTCGGCTGTTAGTTTATAAGCGTATAAATTATAATTGTCAACGTAATCTTGTAGTGTAATCCCCGTTTCCTTGTATCAGCTAGCAGATTATGTGTTAGAGTACTGATCTGCTAGGTGACTTCAGGTCACATAAATTGCATGGATAAGCATAGAGAGCACATGACTCAGAGGGGATAAATCCACCGGTGGTCGATAGAATGTATCCACACTGAAGGGACACTACACAGACAGTGGGATATAGTGATACAGTTGTTGATCTTAGGTGTTCGTTTTTAAATGGGATGGAATGCTGGAATTTAAAGGTAGGCTTTTTATATTGCCTGCTACAGCTGGATGTTCAAGCATACCTACTACAACTTTCAAAAGGCAGAGTCCGATTAAACAATGTTAGGGATGTTAATATTTGACAGCCCAGGCGCGTAAAGTTAAAAATCTTTGTCTCCACCTCGTATCAGGGGTACTTTTGCGGGTTTGAGGGATAGAAGTGATTTGTGGTCAATTAAGATGCCTGTTAGCCGTCGAGTTTCACTTGCGTAATAATATAGTCTTCCAACATTTGAAAAATTTGGGAAGGGGGAGTACTCCGTAGCAACCGCTTTTTAGTGTTTACTTTTCAATGCAAACTGAGGAGCTGCCCTAGTCAATTTCAACTTAAGTTCCACCCCTGGAAGTAGAAGTCGCTCCTGATTAAGTAGATCCCCCATTAGTCGCCCGTAAAATTCGTATGTGTTACTTGGAGATTTTCTATTGTCAATTGCTTTATTAACATTTTAAGCTGTAGAACCACAGATTGCCAAGTGGGACTTGGTTCGCATCTTCAATCACTAAAGTTCTAAAAGATTGTTGATATAAAATTTGTACGGATTAAGGCTGGAGCCTGAATAAAGGCGTTTATTAAAGGCATATTTCCAAGTGGCTGAACACTGCGGTATACAGAAGTTACTCTCAGTGTAACGAAGGTTCATCGGTTTGCAGGTAGTTCGCTTCCATCTTCTGATAAAAGCTTTACTTCAAGTATAAATGGATATCACAGGGATCGATGTAAAAGTCCCTTGAACCAGTTACTATAAACTACGTCGGTGCTAGTGATCGAGTGAGTGGGGTTGATAGACACGTAATTGCTATTAAGCAGGCTAACTTGGGTGGGCGGGCACATTAAAAAGATTTAATTCTGATTTACAGCACCATGAGGACGCATGGTTAAGAAATGCATCTATCGCTCAAAAGCTTCTTAAGATGATAGAATATAATTACAGCTCTTAGTATACTTTCACTAGATCAGGATATTATATTCTGATGAGCCGTCAGTTCCTCTGTAACTTTTAAGCAAGGAAGAAGTGTTATCGAGCCTTCGTGCAAAGAAGCTTACTATTTTTCTGTATTCATCATGCTCAGACTTAGCCGTTTCATCTCTATACAGGACATTGTACAGTGGGAGGAAAATCTTCCAGGCTGTGGAGTTTCAATTGCATATAAAAGAAGTCCCAAGGTAGTGACTTTTACACATGTACTAGTCTACATACAAACTATAGTAACCAAAGGGTATTTATGAATACAGAAGAACTACTTAATGTATGTTTACATGCCGAAACATTCATTTCGCACAGCATTAATTCACCTCCAGGTTTAATCGGTGCAAAAGTAGTTATTAGCCAGAGTGTGAAGAGGAAACCTAAACAACTTACTATCGAGTTTTCAATGAATCATAACATAATCAAAATGGAGGTAAGAGTATGGCGAGCGTATAACTCGATGCATTTAGACCCACCCGTTACGGGTTCTTTATTCGGGATTACAGAGGTGAAATATATGGCGAGATTTTCGCACGAGCGGAACTATTATCAGAGTACCAGGTCTGAAAATGCTTGATAATCACGTAAATACAGGCACTTATTGTATCAGGAGTATTACACATTTAGAAAATGCTTTCGGAAAACTCTAGATATTATCTGAATACTTCTTGAGTTCCATAGATGTGCATAAATTTAATTTCAATGTTTAAAGAACAAATGTGGTGTGTTCTATTCTACACTATGGACAAAAAATAAACGATACTATGATTTCTGTGACGTGATCTTTTCAAACATATATATTAGGAGATGGTAAACATAACTAAGAGAATACTATTCGAATGGACTGAACGAATGCAATATTTGTAAAGCTATCGACAGAGTAACGTTTGACTATCAATCGAGAATCGTAGCCTTTAGGGTAACGTATAAATATATTTAAGGGGCGATATATTCATACTACAGTCTTACTGAACTAACAGGTGTCAATCATGGAGGACGTGCATAAATTCATGTTCCGTACACTCTTGCAACGTGTCCTTATAGCAGGTTCAACAGGATCGGTAAGACATTTTGCTCTACTAAAATTATTAAGGTGAATTAAGATTATTTGAAGAACAACCTGTGAAAATAATATGGTGTTATAACGTATTTCAAGCGAAGTTTAACGAATATAAAAAACCTTATTCAGTTCCATGAAGGCATCTATGACGTGAAATCATTAGAGAATATAAAAGGGCATAAGGTTATAATACTTGACGATCTCATGCATAAGGTGAATATTGAGGTGGCGGAAACATTTATCTGTTTAGTTCGCAAATTAAACATCTCCAGTGTTCTTTGCTTTACAGAAATTTTCATCCAGAGTAAACACATGCGCAGTATCTCTCTGAATACCCAATATTTGATTCTTTTCGGTCAGAGACGGGACATGAGTCAGATCAACGTTCTAGCCAGCCAAATGTAACCTCATCAGCGAAAAAACTTCTTAAAGGTATATAATGAGGTGACTTCAGTCCCCCACGGTTATTTACTATGTGAACTGCATCCTAAAAACACGCATAGGGTTTTACTCCGTACAAATATTCTACCGTCCGAAATCGAAACTGTTTATATTCCTGAATAATGTTGATAAAAGAAAATATTGCCGTTGTGAAAAATTATAAGAAACTAATTAAAAAAGAAAAAGGGAAATTACTAAAAAACACTGCCTTTGTAAACTGTATATGCGAGATCTGTTTAAATATGATAAATAATGTCATACCATTGAAAACTGGTCAGAAGAAGAAGTTACGCCGTCACAGCAACATCATTCGTAAACTTGTGCGCAAAGTTAAGAAGAAGAATTTAAAGAATAAAAAGAAACTGTTACAGCAAGGAGGAGGAGTTTTCCTACCTTTACTCTTTTCAGTAGTTGGGCCTTTGCTATCTAATCTGTTAACAGGGAATCAAACGTAAGAATGAAGAAGGCTGTAGTAATTCCATTTGACCAATATACAAAGTTACAGGATAATTCTCTGACTATTCCCCAATCTCTCCCCGATACACTTCTTGATCCCCGAATTGAGCAAATACGTAATATTGAAAAAGATTTATCGGCTATATTAACTTCCAAAGTTAATATAGAGGAGAAAAGGGTAAAATACCAGGAAATATTACAAAAATTATTAGAAGTCAAAGAAAAGTATACAGGAATACACACCATTTCAAATGAAGTTTCACAACGTGACTATGAAGGAAAGGATTTTAAAAAGGTTTTAGAAAACAGCTTATCTCCTACATTAAAAAATAAAGGTATTGCCTTATATGATACTTTAAAAGATCAGTTAATTTGGAACGATCTAGGACAGATTGTAGTTAATGGAATTCCAACCCCCTTCAAGGATAAATATAGTAGACTTGGTATCAGACTTAGCTTCGATACTGGAAAAAGAGTCGCTTATACCTGGGGTGGGATGTCATTATTCTGTCTCTGCGGACGAATGCTTGAAATTAACACAGGAGGGTCGTACGTTTGTTGTGGCGATATGTGAGATTTGTATACGTAAAGAGTGTGTATACCAGAAAGGTTGAAAAAGGTTTGAACAATGTTGTGCTGGCTGGAGTACAAGGATAATGGGGTATATGTGTTGGGGTCTACAAGGGGTCTTGTAGTGAATCTTGGAGTTGTTGCCAAGTTTTAAAAAAAAAATAAAAAAAAAGAAAGAAAACATTCTTTTGTTTATGAAATATATTCATTTTATTTAGTATTATTAATTTTTTAAGTTTTTTTTTTTTTTGTCCGCGAAGATTTATTCATAATAAAATTAT
>JABUQX010009456.1:52500-72563 GCA_015478945.1 Trachelipus rathkii | reverse complement strand
TATTATATATATATATATATAATATATATTACACAGTGATTCAAAACCTCTGCGACAAATTCGGAGGGCTGATAGAGCCAACGAAAAAGGAACATTTATTGTTAAAAAGCTATGTTGTATAACGCTTCGCTTCAAAGTTTACGGATGATGTAAGATAACCACGTGAAGTTTTGACGCGTCGTACTTCTAACCGGAGATTTTGGGCTGTTCTAATGTTATGATGTGTGCGTGCGTACATTTGTTTACTCTATGGGTTGATAGAGTCACATAAAGCGATTATATATGTTAAAAAACGTACGTGTTTATGAACGCGAGTTGTAAAGCAAACCAAGGTAGCGTGTTATGGAAATCATTTTATTGGGAAAATTACAGGAGGTGTTCCAAGTGTCTGCTCTGTACCTGATTACATTCGTTACAGCGCCATGCCATTGCCTGTCGGACTCTACCGAAACGATGCCTCACTTGCGTCTGATTTATCAAACGCAGTAATATTCGCCTGAATCCAGTCCTCTCTTTGGTTGACTGGGTTTAATGTACACAACGCTTTTCACAATGCCCCCTAAGGAAAAAATCTAGTGGCGGCGTGACTGTCGGGCGATCTTGAGGCCACGCAACAGTACCTTTCCCTATCCATTTTGTCAGTGTAGACTCTGTTCAGATGCGCCCGTACTTGATGGAATTGAAGTGCGCTTTAGCGCCATCATGTTGGAACTAGCGGGTGGCAAGGGGTATGTCGTCCCATACGTCCAAGCGGGTATCTGTAAGTGTAGTTGCAGGACGGCAGTCCATCCAAACGGTGTTGTTGGAATGATGACAGGTCCGCAAGATAATCCCCAACAATTCCACCCCAGATTTTACGGTAAATTCGCTGATGAACTCGGAATGAACATTGCTGAGGAATGTCTCGTCCCATATAGTTGGCTGTTCTGCTGATTATTGAAGTAGCTATCACCGGATGAAGCACGCGCCTCATCGGTAAACAAGACATGTGCAGGAAAGGCAGGATTATCGATGCTCCGTTGCCGAAAAACCCGGGCAAAATGAAAGGGGGGCGAAGTCGTTTGGCCAAAGTCCTGTGTACTTCTGTTAGGTGGTGATGCATGGAAGCTTTGCTGCTTGCAAGACCCGAACCCACGACGACTGATTTTGAACCCATGACATTGGGCAATGGGCGGGGTGCTAGTCGACGGGGTCGTTGGCGACTCTCTCAGGCACACTCTCTTCAAACGAGGATCTCGTTACGCGCGTTTTCCACCAATGCAACAGGGGACGAAAGGGTCCCATTATTTCCCGAAGGCGCTGAATGAAGAGCGAGCAAACCATTGTGTGGTGGGGGTGATTTCTGACTGTTTGGAAACCGTTCCCGGTACATGAGGTGCGCTCTTCAGTCCTTTTTCCTTTCGCCACACCGTAACACATTATTCATGTCGGTTACACTCGGGGATGGTGTTGTGATGTCCATTATCGTAATCGATGCCCTACACTGCACTCGAATCAAACGAATGAATTGGGCAAGGGTAAAGCTAATTGCACGTGTTTCCGAAAGGACGTTAAGCGTACACACATTACGCACGCACAAACACATTAAAATTGAGTAACCAAATCGCGGGTAACTCTACATGCGGGGACGCGTCCACACACATGGAATAATTGTCTGACCTTCAATCGTCCGTAACTTTGAAACGAAGCGTCATACAAAATAAAGTTATTTAACAATAAATGTTCCTTATCGTTTGCTCTATTCAGCCTCAGTTTTGTCGCAGAGGTTTCGAAATCCACCCTTTATGTATATAGTTATTTTTATTTCGCTTTTTGCTGTCGTTGTACTGCCGCGTCTTTATCACCTCAGGGGCCGCCCCCATATGTCGCCGTCAACGGCATTGCCTAGCGAGTTAAGGGGCCTGTATCTGAGTACTTATTTTATTTATTACTTATTATAAAAATTACTTGAAACTACATTGATGAATTTATTCCATTAATTATAGCGATGAAAATTACTTATTCATAATTCGGTGTAGCTAATGACGTAAGAACATAATAAAAACAGTAACAGAAAAAAGCTCCGATTCCCTTAATTAAAAAAAATTGCAGAAAAAGTATTTAATTGATTTAAAATCATTTGATTTTGTAGTGTCAACCTGCTTCTAGTAATCTAGACCCTGGGGAATATAAAATTTGTACAGGGTTTTATTATATTAATTATTATTATTATTTTATTATTATTATTATTATTATTTACTATTATTATACTAAAACATTACAAATAAACTTTAAAGTAGAAACTACTAACAAACAAAAATATCTTAACTAAAAACTGTATAGCAAAAAATTTTAAAAAATTTTAAAACAAGATTCCATTATTTTTCTTACTTAAAATGTATATATTTATTTGCAATATTGAATGTTATGGTGTAGGAGAAATAAGTTGTTCTCCAGTTGTGGAGTTAAAATGATCTCTTATCCTCAAACCACGGTTACCGCTTTGGTAAAAGATTAAAAAAAAAGCTTCTCTCGAAAAAGCATTTTTAAAAACTTTTCAATTACCGTAGAACTTATATAGCTATATATATTCCTCATTTTACTTAATAAAATTATTGATCCGCTTATCCATATTTTGGACTTACAGACCAAGAGCTCACAGTGCATGGGAGTGACAGATGCCAAGATACTTCCTAGAAGAGACTCTACTTGTGTTAATCATACAAGTTTTAAGTAGAATAAGTAAGGATGTAGCGGAAGTCAAAAAGTTCCGGTTCCGGGTCGGAACTTTTTCAATGTTCCAGAAAAGTTCGGGTTCCGGCCGGAACCAAAAATTCTGGTATCGGTACATCCCTATATATATATCATATTATATATATATATTATATATATATAATATATATATATATATATAATATTATATATATATATATATATATATATATATGAATACTATATATATATAATACTATTATACTTAAATATAGATATATATAATATATATATATTGTAAACATAACAGACTTTAACACAATGTAAGATTTGATCTTAATAATTATAAACCTTCTGACTGGTTAACAACTGGTAGCCAAAATTAAGAACAATAAAGAAATATATAAATTTATAAGTTTTTCGTAAATACCAAAAAAAAAAAAAAACTATACTTCAAAAGAAAGTTACAAAAGACTGGTTTGAGCTATCTCTACTTTATGGAGAATGCAATAACGTTTAAATTCGTTCATTAGCCTAAAGAAATAAAAATAAATTATTGTTGTAGCAACTGGGGTTTTCCCTTTAAACTCCATGTCGCTCGGTATTCCGTGGACACTCCCTCTTTCATTAGATGCCTACTTGTCAAATAAGATCCATCCAGGTTCGGTAGGCTCTTCTGTTCTGTCAGGCCACTTGACTCTGGAATGAAGGCGTTCCGCAGGGCAGTGTTCTAAATGTATTACTATTGCTCTCTGATTTATTGATATCATTATCTTTCCAATGGCAGGTTAATTTTTTTCTATATGATTGACATGGCACTATATAAATTACGGTGCAGGTCCATTTCGTCTTAAAGCAACTTCAAATAGCTACTTGAGAATATTTCACAATGGAATAACTCATGGCTTCTTAACAAGACCAAGAATATCAACAATAACATTTAGAAATAAAGAAGTTGAAAAGAGCATGCCACCTTTCCGTCTCGCGAACCTAACTTAATGTTCACCCATTCCTGTTAACTTCACAAGTAATTTCTAGGGATTACATGTCTAAACTGACCACCTAAATATGTCACCGTACCGCTTAAACTCCGTGAAAACGAACTGTCATCAGCGAGCCTTGACCTATTAACGTCATCCTCTCCTGCATAGATTCTTGAGTGCTTGATCGCAGTCCCTTGTTACGTCTCGTACACCGCCCTAATCATCGGAAGCGGACTATAGGCCGCGTCAGTATGTGTAGACTTCCCCAAACTTTACTATACCTTTAGATTCTCTTCAACTAGCTTCCGATCGTTTCACCGCGGTGAGCTTGAAGTTGAATCCATGTGATTGAAACTCTGTCTTTCGAAAGGAAAACACATGTGCGTAAGTTATTTCCTTTTTTCAATCCCAATAACGTTGCTCAACACCGATTCTTGCGGAAGAGACCTAGAAATCCTCCCATGGGAGGGCCATTTGCAAACACAGTTTATATCATTCTTAACTTTGCTCAACATCCCTTTGCAAAAGGTTGCTGCCGTAATTGCCCTCTCTCGAGCTTCTATTCCTTACAAGACCACTCTTAGTCAAGTTTTATCCAAAGACTTGTTCAGCGCCCTCCAGGAGCTTAAAGCCCCCTATTCTGAAAAAGACAATGGATCCGTTGTGCAAACAGTTTCTTCGGGCGTGCCCCACTCGTAAAGAACACAAATCATACTATGTTGGACCCCCCTCTTATGTAGGGGTAATTGGCAGCGAAATCGGTGACGGGGAGGCCAAAATGGCCGCCTTTCTTTTATCGGACTGTTCTAGGTACCGTCCTGAATGCAATTCGAATAAAGTCGCCTTCCATCAAACCCTGCGATTATTATTCTCTCTTCTGAACAAAAGCTTTTCCGGTCTTATTATCAAAGAAGTGCTGGGACGAGTGAAAATCAGCGAGGGTGCGAAACTTAGAAATATAAAAACGAAACATTGGTGAGTGGGTCTTCCTCTCACAAACGGACGAACTTTTGCACGAGGTGATACTTGCACTCCTCCGTATTGGCCGCACCATTATCACTCACAGCCACTACATGTCACGGAACCTTTCTCCCATCTTCAAATTATGCCGATTCGCCATAACCCTCAATCTTTTTTTTTTTTTTTTACAGTCAACACCACAGCTCACGGGCACTTGTCCAAGGAGGGGCAAAAGATAGAACAAGAAAACCCACCCAATCCCTAGCTTAACGCAAATCTCTCAGGTGAGCGCAAACGTGGGCTTTAAAGAGGGGAAGATTAATACAGTTGGAACAACAGAAGGAGGCAAGGAGTTCCACAGAACAGAAGTAGCTGGAAAGAAAGAGGCACCACGACGAACAAGTCTGGGGTTCTCAATACTCACGCAACATTCATGCGAGAGCAAGGAACCTTTGTGATACGATGCGAGCAAGTGGTATGGAATCTAGAGAGGTCAGCTCCCCACGAAGCACTTGCCGCCACGTTCAGTACTATAGAAAGAGGATAACGCCAATGTCACGTCACATAGAAAAGGGTCAACAGAGTTTGAAAGTAGAGGACAGTTTATTAGACTTTTATCCCTAGACTCAACCTTATCCAAATGGAGTGCGGAACCGGAGCCACCCCAAATGTAAGAACAGTACTCCATACAAGGGAAGATAAGACCCTTATTAACTAGAGTAACTGAGAAGAAAAAAAAAATTCCACAATCTTAACAGAATCTCCAGCTTGTTTGAGACCACCTTAGCAACTGTTATGATACGAGATTTCCAAGACACGTTCAGGAATGTTTATGTTGCTCACAGGTGAGATATTAAAGACGTCAAAGAAAATAGTTGTTGGTATGTGTTTTTAAGAGGGGAATATAAAGAAGTTGAGCTTTTAAAGATTTTAAATTCACAAGATTGAGGTAACCCCACCGAGAAATCCTATCCAGATCGGCAAGAGTTGAATCGAAAAGCTGAATACGAGAGGCAAATCTATATATGCAAAAGAAGGAGAGGATTTAAAATGAGTGAAAGAATGAAGAGTTGAGAAATGGTGATAAGAATGAACAGACTTAGAAATGCAGCTAAGAAGATCCTTGATGAAAAGTAAGAATAAAGTTGGAGTTAGAACACAGAAACTCTGAAGACACAACAATTACAGGAAAGGAGAAGGAGAATGCTCCATCAACGAGTGCTGAAATGGAACGATCCGAAAGAAAACTAGACATGAATAAGAAAAGAGAGGGAACTCAAAGGAACTAGGAAGGAAGCTTTGAGAGTAGCGACGTATGCCATACCCGGTCACAAAGCTTTGGAATGTAAGCACGCCACCACACAAGACCCCCATGGTCCCTGGGCAGAAGGCCATAAATCAGTGAGATAGGAACCATGACACTCAGTTAATCTCGATCTCGAAAGCCAATAGTGTGATCAGAAAAAAGAATGAGACTCCAGATGAATCCAGGAAGAGAGACAGTCTAACGAGAGTTCAAAGGCACGGTTTAGATAGATACAAGTGAGAGCTATTAGGGGCGATAATTGAAGGATCAACGGCTACCTTTTTTCGGGATCGGTTTAACATAAGCGCGCTTCCAGCCGACTGAGGAAAAAGTATAGTGTTAAGACATAGAGAAGTAGAGTATTGAACGAGGAAGGCGCCACTCAGAAGCACACTCCTCAAAACTCGGGGAGCAATGCCATCCGGGGCACTAGCCTTCCTGGCGTTCATAGATTTCAGGTCTCATGCCACGACGAATCAGCGTGATACAGTAAGGGCATGAAACCTTGAGAGGAGAAGAGTAGAGGAGGAATGCCCAGAATCGTCCAAGGTGGGTAAATTAGGAGAAAAAAAGAGGTCAAGAGATTTGGCCTTTTCGAGAAAGGAGAATCAAAGTCATCAGAACGATAAAGAGGGAGAAAGGCAGATTTACAAAAGTAGTGATGTTTTTTGGCAAGAGGCCAGAAATTTTTATCAAGTAAGAGAACCCAAGCAGGTGGCGCACTTTCTTAAATGAAAGCGCGAATATAGCCTGTCGAAATTAAACTGCAACGATTCCGAACAGAATGAAAATTAGTAATGATAAGAGAACGAGAATTTTTCCCATGCCATACGTAATGTCTCTCTCCTGAATGGCGCCAGAACAAGCCCATACGAACCATGGATTTTCAGGAGAAAAAGAATTTAGTGCAAGATGGAATGAACATGCTCATTCCCAGTCGGCGCTATTCAGGCACCTACCTTTTCAGCGGAGTTACCGGAGCAGTCCTCGAGTCAAAGCCAGATTTCATCCAAGAGTAAGTTAGCAAGAAAACGACGCAAAGACGCCCCCCCCCCAATTAGCCCGATATAAGGTGCCAGAAATACGTTTAGGCCATGTGGAGCGGCCTGAGAAAAAGTATTAAAATTAAAGCAGAGAAACCCATGGTAGAGTTACCAATAGGAGGAAAGATGGTGTATTATAACGAGAAGTAGTGGTGAAACATAAGTCGAGCGTGATTCAGGAATTGGTTAGGGCGATCATGTACATATGTGTTAAGGTTCCTTAATTAAACTTTCCGATCGTTGGAGAATACGAATGTTTTGGCCTCCTTCCCGCTGCATCAGTGTATGAGAGGAATTCAACCACTGAGTGGGGTGTACGTTGAATCCCCTAAATAGAGGACCTCGCATTTGGATGGCGAAAGAAGTAACAGTCTCACTGAGGAAGTAGTAAGATAAGTGCCAAAAAGAAACTTGAAAATCTGTCTTTTAGGGACAGGAGCGAAACACAAGATAATGATAAGTAGTAGGGAGAAAGATTATTTAACCATAGAACATCGAAAAATTAGGAATTCAAGATTCTCGAACGTTTAGCAGGACTGTTTATGTTTATTAGGCACCAGACTCCACCATTGGCGGGAAATTATAGAAAAAAGTTATAGTTGGAGATATTAAGTTTATTTGAGAAAGAATCCCTGGCCAGCTTGGTCTCTGACAATAATAAAATGTTAGGCTGAGAGTTGGAGAGGTGATATTCCACAGATTCATGGTTAAGCACGTTAGCAAATTGTGCGTGGCCTTACGTGCTAAACCATGAATCTTTGCTGAATATCAACCCTCCAACTCCAGCTAACATTTTATTATCTGCTCTGAGACCCAGCTGGCACCAGGGATTCTTTTTCAAATAAACTTGAAATATATGCATTGTCATCCATAGTCTTCAGTGATGTCCCAACTGACCCCATTCGCCAAGTCGTCATTTTAATACTCTGGTCCATAACACCTTCTTAAAGGTTATCCCATATCTTATCTGAATCCTCCCACTTTAACAGTAAGTATTTTTTCTTGTTTCTTCAAGAAATGAATATTCTCTACGATATATGATTTTGTTATGAATACTAGGAGCAGTGGCGCTCGTTAAACTTGCATGGAGGCGGCTGCAGGTTTATATATATTATAATATAATATATAATATATATATATATATATAAATATATATATATATATAATATAATATATATATATATATATATATTAATATATATAATATTATATATATAATAATATACTATATAGTATATACTATATATATATAGTTATTATACAAAGGTGGCTTCACGCGTGTTAAAGCGTTAATCCTTTAATTAACTCGTTAATTTTTTCCTTAACTTTTACGGCTTTCGTATTTAATTTAAAAAAAGTAACGGACTATTAACGAGTAAAAATTTTCCCTACATCTAATCGTTACTTTAATTTACGAGTTCATAAAATATTTCTTATCAATTTTAATCTTGTATTTGATTCGATTTTGATAACAAACTTTTTTTTCCAAATTTCCTAAACGCTTCTGCTCCAATGGCTCAAAAGTGTTTATTCTTACGATTGGTTATAGTTGTAGACACTTAAGATTTATTTTCTGTATTCTATTTTCTTATTGGTTCGCTGAAGAAGAAAGGATAGTGACTGTGCTCGTCAATGATCATATAACTTCTTTCGGTTAGATGACTGTTGAACTTGCTTCTTATTGCGCATAGTGAAAAATATAAAGAATCTAGAGCCTCCATAAGCTTGGTCACTTATAAAAAAAATATTACTATTGTATTAAATTCTAATGACATATCCCTATTATCTTACCAATAAGCTTACTACTCGAGGTGTCCGCTCAAAAGAATTTTCCAGTTTCAATGCTTATTATAACAGCGTAATAAACAATATCAACAGCATATACATCAAAAAAGTGGAGGTCATTGAACAGAGTTTTTCCAACATATGTTCAATATGTCCCCCTTCGTTATAGGGTAACATTCAGCCGATAATCCAATTCCTCCAAAACATTGAGTACAGATCCGGAGTAATGAAGAATGGCATGTTTCAATTCTGCGTTTCAACTCTGCGTATTATTGGGCAGCCCCATAGGAAAAAAGCATTGCGTTAAGTCCGGGGACCGGGGGCGCAGATATATAGAGCGTCTGTCGTCTGGACCATTATGGCCAACCCAACGATCTTGGAGTAAGTCGTTCAACCACGCTCGCACTATGTGCTCCAATGTGGAGGGGCTCCATCTTGCTGCCATATAAAGTTACCGCCTCATCCTCTAATAATTGTAAAAAGAGCCATTATTGTAACATATCGGAGATAGGCGACCCTGTTACGGTTGCTGCTGCGAAAAAGAAGGTCCGTGATACCTGGCGTCGGGAAATATGGCGCAAAAAAGTAACCCCATTTAGGGAATCAGTTCGTGTCATACAAGTTCATGCGAAATTTTTCAGACCCCAATACGACACATTGCATGGGCATTTCACTTTACCCCTGTTGGAGATGAAAGATGGATCATGTTTAAACACTGTACGATCTAGAAGGGTCATCGTTTCGACCTAACACTGCACAGGCAAAGGTAAACCGTAGAGCCTAGTCGTTGGGCTTTAAAACATTACAAACTGCAACCTGTATGCACGCATGTGTAAACGATTCCGTTAACACCTATTCACACCGCTCGTTTTGGGCACCTTCATCGTATCGTGACTTGCTCCTCGAAACGAGATTTATTAGGACTATGAGAGAAACGGAGGCCCTGATGCGGCCCACATCCTGTACAGTCACTTTGGGCCGTCCTGTACTTTGCCTTTACAAAGACGTCCATTAGTTGCAAATTGCCATTACCATGTTGATGTTTATTGCCACAAGGAGGTTCACATTGGAAACCGTAAACGATACGCACGTTGAAACGCAATTACAGATTCACACTTAGCAAAATTGTAGAACACACAAAGCATATTACGCTCAGCGGCATCGCCATTGTCAGTATTGTGGCGCACGCCACTGGAAGACTACATCTTGAATGGCTCATGCGGGTATGTCGACCTTCAGGAACTCAGTTCTGTCGGCAAGTGCTATTCGGAAACTAGCACGTTACTCTTCACTTTGATGTATGAGTATGATATGCGATGATTGGTATATATAGAGCTGAATATAAATGAAAGCATGAACACTGGGAAATTCTTTTACGGACACCCGGGTAGTATTGAAGTATAATTAATAAGGATTTACGCTTTGGAAAGTATATTGTCGGCAAGCGGGCAAAAAGCATCTGCTAATAGGTCAAAAGCCTAAATAATTGTCTGATAAGCTTATATCATTATTATATTGTTAGGAATATTATTATAATAAAAGAAAATTAACAATATTATTACTCTAGTCCTACATATTGTTGGAAGCGGTTAAACGGTTAACGATTCAACGTTAACTGCCGTAAGTCTTTACCGAAACGCTTTAAGAGTTTTAACGTCGTAATATTTTTGTTAACGATTAAAAAATTAACGACGTTAACTTTCTCCTTTTAACGGTGCCCACCTTTGAATATATATATATATAATTAATAATAATATATATATATTATATAATATATATACTATATATATAATTATATTATAACTATATATATATATATAGTATACTATATATAAATATATATATTATATTAATTATATATATATCATATAACATCTAGTAAGAAGTAATTTATTATAATTTATGCTTGTAAGTGATGTGTCGTACAATAAATACAACTTTCTTTTGCTTAATATCGATTGCATGCATTGAAACACGATTCTGCCAATAAAAAGACCTGACAACTCTCTTGAGAATGAAAATATTATTTAAATCAATTATCCTTTTTCTAACAATATCAATATCTGATTGGATTATCCTACGAACGGACTAATTACCTAATTTTTATATTCTATGTAAATGTGGCATCAAGCTAAGGACTTTTTTTTTTTTAACGAGCATGCATTCGAACACTTCGGTTAAAGCAAAAGCCTTAAAAATAAAATGTATGTGTAGAGGTGTCAAATTAGAAAAAAAGTACGAAAACGTCATTGCGCTGCTTATCTAGGAATTTAGTTTTCCTCATCTTCATTCTCTCTCTCTCTCTCTCTTCTCATCTCTTCTCCTCTCTCTCTCTCTCTCATCTCTCTCTCTCTCTCTCTCTTCTTCTCTCCTCTTCTCGTCTCCTCTCTCTCTCTCTCTTCTCTCCCTCTCTCTCTCTCTCCTCTCTCTCCTTCTCTCTCTCTCTCATCTCTCTCTCTCCTCTCTCTCTTCTCCTCTCTCTCTCTCTCTCTCTCGTCTCGTCTCTCTTCTCTCTCTCTCTCTCTTCTCTCTCTCTCTCTCTCTCTTCTCCTCTCTCCTCTCATCTCTCTCTCTCTCCTCTTCTTCTCTCTCTCTCTTCTCTCTTCTCTCATCTCTCTCTCTCTCCTCTCTTCCTCTCTCTCTTCTTCCTCTCTCTCTCTCTCTCTCTCTTGCTCTTCTCTCTCTCTCTCTTCTCTCTCTCTCTCTCTTCTCCTCCCTCTCTTCTCTCTCTCTCTCTCTCTCTCTCATCTCTCTCTCTCTCCTCATTCTCTTCTCTCTCTCTCTATATACTATATATATATATATATACTATATATATATGATATATATAATATTTATATAATATATATATATACTATATATATTAATATATATCACTTGGCAGTAATTTAGGTATATTTTCACTTATTTCTCGGCACAAGAAAAAAATAAACACAAGCTCTTCCCCCGTGAAATGCGAAATAAAACTGACTTTAGTGTCTTCTATAATAACAAGTAACGAAGAAGGACATTACATGGACAAATCTAGCAACTCTGTAAAATATTGGAATCGTTTAAAGTGAAATTAGAGGCAAATATATGAGAAAAAAAATTCCAAGTTGCTATGAAATAGCATAAAGCCAACTGGCAACATTATAAAAAAGGACTATAGGAATTTTGATTCTTATTTTCGTTGTTGCTATATTTATCTACTTTGTTACAGACTTATAAAAATTGGCTTTTTTTCTAAAAGGCGGCAAAAGTAGAAGCCCAATTTATTTAATTGAATTATATGAAAGTAAATATCGGTACGCACAAATTCAGTTGGAAAAAGGATCCTTTGTCTTTTTCCTCAATCATTACTGATTTTTATTTTCTTTCTTCATACATAAAATCCATTCTTACAATTTAGCTTGAATTTCATATTTCTATCCAACATCTATGCTGGAATTTTAATTTGAGGGGCTGCAGCCAGGCGCCCATAAAGACGAGCCGGCATAGCTAGGAGCTAGAACTATTATAATCAATATTTTATTTAATTTTTATTTTATTTTTGAAGAACATTCATTTCACCATCCAAATTTTTTTTGACGCTTCAAGAAGTATATAATTGTATGAAGCCAGGGACCCACCCATGTGAGTTGATTATTCAACCTGGTTGGTGGCCACTCCCATTGTGGGCGTTAGTGTGTCCTGTACATGAACCGAAAAAAAAATTATAATATATAATATAATATAATTATATATATCATATATATATATAATAGTATATATATATATATTTATATATATTTATATATATATATATTATATATATATATAATATATATATACTATAATATTATATTATTATTATAATATAATATATATAAATATATATATATATTAGGGATGTGACGAATAGTGACAAAAACCCGAATACCGAATATTCGGGCTAAAAGGATATCGGCCGAAATACCGAATATGCGCCGAATAATCACTTCGCTATCCGGCGAATAGTTATTTCAAAGTCGGTCATCTATTTGCATAGGAAAATAAAGAAACTCTACACTCGCGTCAACAAAAAAAACGGTTGTGAAATTTTCTGGATTGACTTTGATGTAGCAGATATTATGAAGTAATTCAGAGGTGCTGATTCCATATATATTCTCGGCTTTGTATCACAATCCCGTTTTCGTGCAATCAATGGATCCCTATTTTTGCTATTCCTTAGGATGACAACAATTTCATGTGCTCACTACGTAAGCTGTATAGACGTTACTTTAGGCATATATTTACAGTAGCAGCAAGTTTACTCTGCGGTCGATATTCAGGAAGCATGTGGTAACTGTAGTACGTCTACATGTATGGATGCCAATGTCTGGATTTGATGGTCTATCATCCATCTGAATACATTCGGAATGGTCGTCTTGCTGTCACAGGGTGGAATGAACTGAAAACGATATTGTAGAGAGTTGTATTTGCCGAAGTTGTCCTGAGCTGTTCGCTCTTCGAGGTTGCATGAAAATGACTACTGGACATGGCCTTCAAGAGTAGCTTTATCGCGTAACAGAAAGCACGAGCTGAGGGGAGGCGCTCTCAGTCAGTGGTAACCTTGTGTATTGCAGTGAATTTGCAGGCCTACTACTCGCTATGGGAGCTCCAACATACGATGCAGGGTGAGTGGCGACTGTTTATTGACAACTTTCCCATGAGCAGTTTAAGTGTGGTGTATGTTACACAACGGCAACAGGTATGCTTCGGGTCCAGTAGGGTACTCGGTATGGATCGAGAGAGGGTAGCAAAAATCAATACAGGTTGGAGATGGCTCCAATCTCAGAGTACGATGAGATAGTAAATATGCGTCGACCTCAAAATGGGAAACATTTTGCTCGGTCAGCAAGCAGGGTTCACCACCAAATATCTCTGCTTCCTGTGCTATTGGGACAGCCAGGCGGCAAAGGATCACTGGACCAAAAAAGAGAATGGCCACTGAGGGATACCTTGACGCCAGGTGACAAACATGCGTACGTGAACACTTGTACAGAGAGAAACATCCATCTTACCTCCACACATAAACTGGTTTGATGAAACAATTGGGGTGAAGACCCTGCCCCAGGACCATGATGGGGAATGGCTTCCGCATATTTTCTTGCTTCAACGTTTCACGTGGTCTGCAGTGACGAGAGAAAAAAAAGTGGAATGTGATGCGCCACAAATACGGACACCCCGTTGATGCTGCCTTTGCTACAACAATGACGTGTTAGAGGCAGAGGCGTAGAATGCTTTTAGGCTGGTAAGCAGCAGATTTTTGGGGACAGGAAAACCGAGAACCACTAACATTGTACCGGAACTGCTAGACAGTTTTATTCTCAATGATGTAGAATGAGCATAAAGTTGCACTACTTACATCCAATAAGAAAATTTCCAGGAAACCTAGGCGATTGTTAGTGATGAGCAGGGTGAACGCTTCCATAAAAATCTAAAGTTCATGGAAGGACGTTACCAGGGCAAGTAGGATATCAATATGATGGCCGACTATTGTTAGCTTGATGAGGGATATTCCAGACGCTATGCACAGTAGATCGTCTACGAAGAGAAAGTTACTACCCTCGTAGGTATGTTTACATTAACTAACCCATTCCTTCTATTTTACATTCATTTGTGTTGATCCCATATACTCTTTATTCATAGTTGTATAATATGTTTAACATATATCTATCAAGACATGTATCATAATCATTGCGATTTGTTTCGCTCCCTTAATATATCCAACTATATATATATTACTATATATATATATACATTATATATAATATATTATTATATATATATAATATATATATATACATAATATATATATATATATTTATGATACTATATATTATATATATATATATATATATATATATATATACAATATAATATAGTATATATAATATATATATATATATATATATATATATATATATATATATATATATATATAACAACAAAAAGATGCATCTTGCCCGACTGTACAATCTCTGAAAATTTGATGTTGATCGGATGAGTAGAAAAAAAAATTTCAATTTCTCACTTTTCAAATTAAAAAAAAAAATTGCGGGGTTTGAAAATTGGGACAACGCTGAGCACAGAAGCTCAAAAAAATCGAAAATGTTCTATATAATTATTGTAGGGTAATGGACCCATCTTGCATATTTCAAGTTTGAAGTCATTCCAAAAAATTCTGGAAGTTGATATGAAAATTGTCAAATCAAAATTTTGAAATTTGGAAAAATTCCTGAAAGAATGACTACAGAAACACCAGAAAACAACGTTTTAGAGTGCAAAAAAAGCTACATTTTGGTGTTTATATAGTCAAAATCGGCTGAAAAATCCGAATTTTAATGTCCATTTAAGTGGGCTGAAAATGGACCAGCCAGCCAAAGATTGAACGACTCCCCTTAAAACATAATCATATGAAATTGAAAAGTTTCGTCAGTTAAGATATTAAACTAAACTTCATGAATAGCTCTAAGGTTAAAAATGACAGAACATTGGCAGTTCTCCATTTTCAAGGGATAACCTATTTCTTGTGGCTTATAAATATTTCCTCCTGTTCTAAATATTCTTTCACTTCGACTGATGACGGTGGAGCTGAAATGTATTTCATTTGCTAGTTTTTATCAAATTCAAAAACTATTTCCAGTGTTTTTCACCAATTGAAGGGAATATCATCTGTCTTCACTTGGTCAAAGTAGCAAAATATATATATTCGTTGAAAAATTTTGATGAATTTCCGTATATAGGCCTTTTACTTAGTGCTACAATAATCACATCATCAGAAAATGGGACCTTCTTTTTTCACTCTCACTTTCTTTTCTGTATGACGATTTTGATGCCCAAATTTCTTTTAAAACCAATCCAGTTAAAGAAGTGAAATTGGAAACTTCACTTCCTTTCCCACTACGTGATACCATCGTCCGCAGAAGGTCAGGAGCTAAATTTTCACGCAATTTCTTTCCGATCCTCACGACCATATTTTCTGATTCATCTGATGCATGTTGAAACATTTGCTTGAATGCAGATCTAAGAAAGTAGATACACACAAAGATTTATCACATAGAAACTTAGAAGTCTTTTTTTCTACTGATTTCTTAGCTCTTAACTAAGTGTAATATCCATTGAAGCTTTACTTTAATTGCCGTTATTGAAAAATAGATTATTGCTAAAATGGAAGGATCACTTGGGCGACTGTTACTTCACGTTTAATTCTTGTTTTAGTGGTTGTCAAATGGGTCAAGTAAATGGAATAATTTTGCACTGAAAATCAGTTAACATTTATTTTGATTGGCATTCAGCAGACGTACATGGATAGGGAACTTTTTGTTCAAACAATCTTTAAGCATATCATAAGTTCTTTTCCAGCGTGTAGAAACGTCTTCGAATAATTTATAGCTGTTTGAGCATTCAGCTGCATCTTAAAGTTTTAAGCTTTGCACTGCCTTTGCGCTGCAATGGTGAAAATGAAGAGGATATGCTCAGCAAGTAAATAAAAATATCTTTATCAACAGACTTCTGAAATAATATTGAATCGTGAATGCATAGTTTCAACATGTGAATAAAACATGAAATGATAGCAAGCCACTCTCCCTCTATACCAGCTACCATGTTTTGTTCCATTATCCCGTATCACTAATGAATTCTGTTTTTTTAGAATATTGAAAATGTCAAAAGCCCTTATAGGATCTGACAAATGACAAAGATTTTCCCCATATTGGCTACAAAATTTGGCTATAATATATTTTTTTTTTGGAAAATAAGTTTCTCAAAAATTTCAATTTAAATTGAAATAACTTTGTCCAGCTATTATGTTGGACTAATTCACTTGTTATAAAGCTCAATAATTCGGCGCCGAATAGTGTCGGCAAAACTAGGGCCGAATACCCAGAATATCGGTATTTTTGGCCGAAGCCGAAGTACCGCAATACTTCGCGAATATTCGGCACATCCCTTTAATATATATATATATTATATATATATTTATATATACTATATAGTATATATATTATTATATTATATATATAATATATATATATATATATATATATATATATATATATAATATATATATATATATAATATATATACTATATACATATATATATATATATATATATATTTTGAACAGGAGAAAAATTACTGCCAATTCATCGATGTGAAAAATGAAATTGAAATAAAAGAAGAGCCTTCAGATATTGAGGTGGAAGAAAGAGTGAATGATGAACTTTCCGACAAAATTTCTGGATTGAATCAAAATCAGGTACAAATAAAATGTTTTAAGATTAAGTTTTAATGATTAAGACCTCATAACTCGCGAAAGGAGTATAAACCTTTTAATCATCTCTTCTTTCAGGAATACCAATTTAAAATTGATAATGCACCCTCCCCATGTTGGTAAAGATGTTCCAACCAAACTCTCATTCCTTTCCTCTCCAGGCATTCCTTCCTTTACTGACTCAATCCAGTTTTTCTTCGGTCTCCCAGCCTCTCGATTCCCAGCACACTTGCCACTATACATCTGCTTAACCAACCGACTTTCATCCATCCCTTTCATATGACCATACCATCTCAAAAAAAATAGACAAATATATATATATATATATATATATATATATATATATATATATATATATATATATATATATATATATATATATATATATATATATATATATATATATATATATATATATATATATAATTATATATATATATATATATCCGTATATACATATATATATATATATATATATATATATATATATATATATATATATATATATATATATATATATATATATATATATATATATATATATATATATATATATATATATATATATATATATATATAAGGGTAAGGGAGATAAAGGGGAACTGTAGAAATTATAGGGGAATAAGTTTATTGAGTGTTGTAGGGAAGGTATATGCTGGTATTTTGGTCGAAAGAGTGCGTTGAGTGACTGAGGGACTGATTGGTGAAGAACAAGGTGCGTTTAGGAGTGGTAGAGGATGTGTGGATCAAATCTTTACATTGAAACAAATGATTGAGAAAATGAGGGAGAAGAAGAATAAATTGTATTTTAGGTTTTATGGATTTGCCACAACAGGCGTAGGATAGAGTTAATAGGGAAGCATTATGGCAGTGTTAAAGATATATGGTGTTGGTGGTAGGCTTCTGAATGGAATCAAAAGTATAAATGAAGGATAGTGAAGCGTGTGTAAGAATAAATGGTGGCCACGAGATTATTAGATTAATAGCGAGTAAGACAGGTTGAGGTCTCCTTTTGGTTATTCAATCCCTGTATATGGATGGGTTAGTGAAAGAATTTGAGGTGGGGATGGTGGAGAATGGTGTTCGAAATGGTGGAGAATGGTTGAGTGGAGGTGCCCACCGCATATATGCATTTGGTTCTGTGGCGAATCTGAAGAGAGTTGAGAGGATTGATAGAGAGATTTGGCAGTGTGTGGAAAGGAGGGGTTTTGAGCAAATGGATAAGAGTAAGGTTGGTTGTGAGTGAGGACACCTCAGTGTGAAGTTATGTTAGATGGTGAGCAAGGATAAGTGTCTGAGTTTAAATATTTAGGTATATGTTGGATGAGAAGGGAACGGACGATGGTGAGTGTAGTAGAAAGTTAGAATGGCAGAAGGTGTAGCTGGGTAATTAAATCGTTGGGTGACGCAAAGACCAAGTCTTGAGTGTGCTAGGGTCTTACATGAGGTATGTTGTTACATGGGTAGTGATGACTATGGTCTGAATAAGAAGTATAGATCTAAAGTTCAATGTTCAGATGGACAATCTTAGGGTGCTAGGTGTGAAGAATTGATAAAGAGAGGAATGAACGAACATATTAGAGAGTGGAGTGGTGTGAAGAAAGGGGTAAATGAGAGAATAAATGAAAGTATGTTGAGATGGTTTGGTCATGTGGAAAGGATGAATGATAGTAGGCTGGTTAAGCGATGTATATGGTGAGTGTGTTGGGAACCTACCGGCTGGGAGACCAAGAGAAAGTGTATGGATTGAGTCGGTGAACGGATGTCTGAAGGGAGAGAAATTGGAGTTTGGCAGAGGCGAGAATAAAGGTGCATGATAGGAGAGAATGTAGCGGGGTTTTGTATGGGGGGCATGGTTGTGGCCACCTGGGCCAGGGGATGAACCCTTACAAAGACGATGTCCACCAAAGTGCGGATCTGTCGTGGTGGGATGAAACTCTGGGATAAATTTTGACGTCTGTGACGAGCCTCACTAATTCAAGGTACAGAGGGGGCGGCAAGGCTGGGCTTTCTTTTCGACGTTTGTCGTTCTCCTACTGCTTTTCTTTTCCGATGCTTGTACAGCACCTTACCCCCAATCTTGGGGCAAAGAGGAAGGTGAAAAAGAAAGAAAAGAAAGAATATATATATATATATATATATATATATATATATATATATATATATATATATATATATATATATATATATATATATATATATATATATATATATATATATATATATATATATATATATTATTATTGATGAGTCACAGGAGATTTTACTCTCCCTCAGCAGGATACGAACGCTGGACCCGCGTCGCTGAGTGAACAGCAGCCGAGAGCTTTATCCACTAAGCCATCCACTTTCCCAAAAAGAAAGTTTCAAGCATAGTATTTAAAGCTCTCGGTTTCAAATCCCATAATTGCTGAGTACTCATTACATTTAATTTACATTAAAACAAATGATTGAGAAAATGAGGGAGAAGAAAAATAAATTATATTTAGGTTTTATGGATTTGCAACAGGCGTATGATAGGATTAATAGGGAAGCTCTATGACAGGTATTAGTGATATATGGTGTTGGTGGTAGGCTTCTGAATGGAATCAAAAGTATGTATGACGATAGTGAAGCGTGTAAGAATAAATGGTGTCAATGGTGATTGGTTTAGGATTAATAGCGGAGTGAGACAGGGTTGTGTTATGTCTCCTTGGTTATTCAATTTGTATATGGATGGGGTTATGAAAGAATTCGAGGTGGGGATGGCAGGAAATGGTGTTAGAATGATGGAGATGAGTGGAGGGTGCCCTACCTATTATATGCGGATGATTTGGTTCTGTGTGGCGAATCTGAAGAGAGTTTGAGAGGATTGGTAGAGAGATTTGGCAGGGTATGTAAAAGGAGGGGTTTGAAAGTAAACGTAGATAAGAGTAAGGTTATGGTTGTGAGTGAGGACAGTCCTCAGTGTGAAGTTATGTTAGATGGTGAGCTGGAGCACAAGTGTCTGAGTTTAAATATTTAGGGTATGTGTTGGA